>PVIC010019953.1:0-30013 GCA_004025085.1 Thryonomys swinderianus | reverse complement strand
ATTTCTATAGGAAACTTGGTGTGGGAATGTGATGAGGGGAAGGAATAAATATGATACAGAAAGAAAATAAAAGAGCATGTATAAAGGGTGGAGGAGGGGGGAGTGGGTAGGGATATGGGTAAAAATGAGAATTAACTTGTGGCATATACTGGTACAAATTTCCCAATGTTATATGTGATTTTGAGATGTATATAAATTGTACCAACAAAAAATTCAATTAAAAAATATAATCCAGTGAATTTTGAATTCAGATTTAAGAACATTACATCCTTATACATTAAACAGCCCAGAATATAATGTTAATTAAATAAGGTGTTATCATTAGCCTAAGGAATTTACATATTTAAGGGAGAATTATGGAGAGAATCCATGAATATATATATATATATATGAATAAATGCACATATACAGCATATTATATAACAGGTATAGAAAGGTACTGTGGAAGAATAGAAAGAAGTGCTAAAAGATTGTTTTAATCTAATAAAGGCTGCATTGTTAACATAATATATTAAAATGTATGCTATTGTATACAATATGCACAGACAGATCAAATCCATATCTTTAAACAATACCAAATTATTCAACTAACAATCACTATTCAGAGAGAACAAAATAAAGTTTGAATTAAGTTTCATTGCTTATTTGGAATTAGGGAATTGTTATGGATATTCTCATAAATTTAATGATTTGCCATTTCTAAGATCCCTAATTAAGGGGAAATCACACTGAAGATTCTACTGTTTGGTCCAGAAATTGACCAGACAATTTAAGGAGACGTTTGCAACAATGAGGTAAATTAACACAGACAATGTGTGTGTGGCCAGAGTTCCCTATGCATCACTAGATTTTAGTGAGTACACTGCAGTGAGATTTCAAAATACTCAAAAACACATGCATGCCATTACCTGCATTTTGTTTCAAAATAATCTTGTGGATATATTAACGATGTGCATACACATAAAACCTTTTCATAAGATTAGTTGATTGAACAATTAATTACATGTAATATACCTTTGTTATATATTCTAAAGGCTCATTTAGCATATCATACTCTGTTCTTTTATGGTAATATGTCAAATTAGCAATAAATATATACATTATCAAAAGTTTTCACAATCATTCTTATGTTTAGACTTAGGCTCGAGATTTCTCATATGGACAATTTCATGGTTAGAATAACTACTGAATAGTTGTAGGTTTTATTTTCATGAACTAAGTATATGATTTATTTTATTTTTTGTGCTGATTTCAAAATGTCTAAATATACAAATCTATATAACAGGCAATAATTCTTCAAAGCTTTGTCCAGGTCTTTACACATTCAGTTTTACATTGTTTAGATAAAAGAAGAATTCCTCTCTACGTAGGGAAGCTTAATTTACATCTCTTGAGTTACATGTGTAAATATCACTAAACTGATTCCTTGTATCTTTCCTTGTATACTAATTGTTGCCATATATCAAATAAAATTCTTCATATTTATAATATTAGTGTACTAACATGCTTTTCCATGATTTGCCACATTTACTTGGTCAAAGCCACACCATGAAAAAAATGAGCTACTGTTCTCAATCTGTTTCAAGAGTTACTGTATTAGGCAAATTTTAGGAAGACATAATCTGCCTCTATTATTAGCGTCTGGTTTTGCTTCTAGCATGGGAATCTGGTGGACATTTCACCATGATGACACGAGGATAGAGGATCGGTGGAGAAAAACTGAGTAGCTAAATACGTGCGCCATCACTGGGAACCCTTGAGCAAGAGCCACGAGAACAGCACACTGAGGGAAGGTCTTGGCTGGTCCGGAGCTCTGATAAGAGGTCAGCGGGGGAGCTGAGTCCTCAGATGGATGAGGCGCACGGAGTGGAGCCAGAGCGGCCCTGTGAAGAACACCGGGGTACCACGTGCTTCAAGACTGAGACGCAGATGTGTTTCAGAACCACTGACATTCCGGGGACTATTTATACTGGAACTGTCCGTGCTGCAGACATTAGGAAACTGAATCAGCCATTCCTGAGTGCTAACAAGCCTACACTGAGCAATGGACATCCAGCTACCACAGCTCAATATCTGGATGGAGCTAATCTTAGAGAACTACTAAGCCCAGCCTGTCATACAGAATTGCTGAAAGAGGGAGATGGCTTGTGAGGTTTGAATAAAATTCCAAAGAGAATTCTGGTGCTAACAGTCTTGAATTCTAATTGACAGCTGAGTGTATACTGTTAACGATATAGTCCAAAGTGAATGTCCTACAAAACCAAATGCAAGAAATACCACAAAGCACATGCAACACACTTTTACCAATAATAAGTCATGAAGAAACACTTGAGATTCTTAGAAGTAATTTTGTAACACAAATATAAAAAAGCAGTTTATATGAAAAATAAATGATAAACACAGCTAGTAATAGTAAGAAAAATAAGATAAATATGGAAAATTTTCTAAGATATATTGTAATCAATTAATATTTTACTGGTAGAGAGATAATTTGCATAAATACAATAGAACATATATACATTTTAATATAAATTAAAATTTATGTATATTATGTATGTAAACTAGGTTGGCTCAATTTTGCAGGAAAAATGATTATTTAATAAAATTTGCTGGCATAAAAACTGCTGGTAATCCATCTTGAGGAAAATAAAATTAGGTTCCTATATCTCATTACAAAAAACTATATATCAGATTAAACACTTAAAAACAAAAACCAATAAAATAATTTTATTAATTATAGCCCATAAGAAAAATCTTTAAACTACAGAATTAACATATAGATAAGTATATTAACACTAAATATGTTACTTTTTTATTTGTTTCAATTAGCTCCAATGTTTCTTCTCTATTTTGACTTGGTTCACCACTAATTCTTTATGTTACATATTGATTGCATTGCAAAACTGATTTGTCCAATCATCAGATTGTCTTTCTTCAGGACTAAGGTTTAAGTACTAAGATTTTGTTCTTACTGTATAAGTCTTCCAGAATAGTTTGTTATCAACATTTAATTAGATATCCATTATATATAGGTGTACTTTATCTGCTATAAATCTCATGAAGAATTTGGCTGCCAGGTTATAGCATATTTTTATTGGTCCTGCTGAACACATGCATAGAGAGAAAAATCGTAAAATCATAGAGGTTTCTTCATAATTATATACTTCTATGCATACTGGACTAAAAGAACTATTTTCAATTGTAGGTTCACTGATTTTCACATATACTGTTCTGCAGTAGGGAAACTGCTTTAATTGTAAAACTCTCATTACAATTGAGGAAACACTACTAAGTGAAATACATAGGTCACAGAAATGTAAATACCGTATCTTTTCTCTGATATGAGAACCCATAGATGTAAATGAGTTCTAGAATGTTTGATAGATTTGGTGAAATAGGAAATATTCAAAGGGAATGTGGTAAGGGAGAGTAATGAGGGGAAATAAATATTTGAAAAGAAAAAGAAAGCACATGTATATAGGAAGTGGGGGGTTGTGGGGTGGGTAGGGATATGGGGAAAAATGAGAATTAACTCATGTCATATACTGCTACAAATTCTCCAGTGTTGAGTGTGATTGTGAGCTGTATATAAAATGTACCAATAAAGAATTCAATAAAAAATCTCTAAATAAGCTAATAGCATTCCCTCTGCTTCCTGTAACAAGCAAAGATGCCACACTAGGTGGAAGTACTCAGTTTCTTATGTGCTCCACTCTAGACTTCTCAGGGAGGCTCTGTGGTCTGTGGGTTGCCCAGAGTCATCAGGCACTATGGGTAGAAACACCTGTCCTTCGTGAAAGGGTATCGGCGTCATTGAGCCTACATGAGTTCTTCAGAATTTTGTGTTTTACCAAAACCATAAGAAGGTTAATTCTCTTCATGCTTAGATGTTTGGTCTGTAGCTTAGGTAATTCTGTGGTTCTGGGAGGTTTCATTTGGTGCTGAACTCAGTGTGTCAGCTAGTAAATATCTATTTATCTTCCTAATCAGTCCCCAATTGATAACTGCTAACTAGAGAATTTAAGTGTCAGGAATGAAATGCAATGTTTTGTGGAGATAGCTGGTGAGATACAACACAGGGTTTAACTTTTACATCTATTACACCTATTTCTGTGCCTTAAATGATTGTATCATCTTATCAGCTTCTGAGATCCAACCTTTAAATAGGTGAGGTGGTAGACTAGTAGAGTATTTTAACCTATAGAGTTGTCAACCATGATCAGCTGTGTGAATTTGCAGCTTAACTGCTACCTAATAAACAAACCAAAGCACATATTTTTTTTTTACTCAGACAAAACAAGAGCAATAATCTTGCCAGTACTTGATCTAAGAAGACTTTTCTGTCATATACAAAAACTAAATTTGAATAAAGCCATTCATTTAGTCAGAACTTTCAGTGACTTCTCTTTGCCTGGCATGTACCCTGCTTCATGCTGCCCTGTGGAGAACCACAGCCTACTTTTCCTTCCTTCTACAAATTCTTTAGCTAATTAAGTCCTCAGTTGATAGAAAAGAAATATTCTCTCACTTAGAAGTATTAGTTTTACAGGCTTTTTCTTAGCTTCTCCTCAAGATCTATTTTAAGCTGAAACTGAAACTCATGAAGCATTTTTACTGCTTCTCACAAAAGGGACATTTACTTTACCTTTTGTTCTTACTTTTTAATGAAAATAAACTTGGGTAGGACCTAGAACTATGGATTGTCTGATCTGTCTATAGTTTTTCTTTGTACAGAGTAGCTAAGGTTTTCTTTTGGTTTAAAACATAACAGTAAAATTTAATGAGGACCTAGCTTTTATTGAAATTAGGTAGGATTTACTGCCTAGAAAACGAAACAGTTTTGGCAAAAGGGGTGGTGTGTATGTGTGTGTGTGTGTGTGTGTGTGTGTGTGTTTGTGTGTGACTGTGTGTGTGCATTCAGTTAACATTTAATGCATCCTACTCAGATTCAGTAGAGAATACAAACTATTATTGAGTGAAGTTATTTGTTGGGTTCTAAGTTCAACACTGAGAAATATGGTTGTCTAATTTTTAGTTACTCTTTTTTCAATAAAGTAAGATAATGCAAGGAATCTGGCTATCTCTTTCTTATGGTTTCGGTAAATACCTAAAATATTAAGATTTCCTTCATATACAATATCATGTAAATCCGATTTATTTTGCTACATTAACACTTTCTTAGTTCTTTTTATCAAAATACATTTGCCTACTTTATACTGCCTTTCCATTGTCATTAAAAGCACTTATGATACTTATGACAATTATTGATTACTTAAAAACATCTGTTACTACTCTCCTTCCTATAGACATCTATTGCACTATGTACACCTTCCTCTCTGACATTATTTCATCCCAGATCATGGAAATGTACCCTAATAGATTTCATCTACAAATTGATGCACATTATATCAAAATCATTTGGGTTGCTCTGACCAAGCCAAACATGCCTGTCATTCTTCTGCAAACAAAGTTGGGTTCTCAAAGGGGCACATAACATCTAAGGCAGACTGATGAAATGAAGCTGAAGAGTCATGTCATGGTCTTTGGAGGAAGAAGCTCTCCTTCCTTCCTTCCTCCCTATCTTCCTTCCTTCCTCCCTCCCTTCCTTCCTTCCTTCCTTCCTTCCTTCCTTCCTTCCTTCCTTCCTTCCTTCCTTCCTTCCTTCCTTCCTTCCTTCCTTCCTTTCTTTCTTTCTTTCTTTCTTTCTTTCTTTCTTTCTTTCTTTCTTTCTTTCTTTCTTTCTTTCTTTCTTCTTTCCTTTTGTCTGGAGACGATCTTGCTTTGTAGTTCACACTGGCTCTGAGCTCACTACGTAGCCCAGGCAAGCCTCAACTTAGCAATTCTCCTACCTCTGCTCCCCAGTGCTGGGATTACAGGCATGAGCCACCATGCTCAAAGGAAGAAGCTTTCTTAGCAGACACCCTAGCAAGAAAAATGGCAGAAGAGAAAATTCTCCATGCACAACTGAGACACTACTTTTACATGGTATTCAGTATCTACTGCTTTCATCTGTAGCAATGTAGTCACATTATCCTCTTCTCTAAGGAAATAAGACCTTTTATCTCCCATCGTCATCTTTTCATTTACGCATCCCTGTACTAGTCACATTTTATCCAATCAATAAAAAGAATATATTAAAATTTCCTAAGGTAGAGAGATATGATGGTGCTCATTCTACCCTTGGAATTAAAAAAAATCTAATGAACTTATTTTTATACACTGATATATAAGTGTTTAGTAAAAAGCTGAATAAAACAATGAGCACATGGGTGGATGCACTGCAAGTAGTATTAGGGGAAAACAAGCTGCTAGCTTAGCAACACTGCAAGCTGTCAGGAAAGACGGATGGCTCTGCTGGTCACGCTATAAATAACCACCAGGTGCCACTCAGAGCTGGTGGGAGCCTCATTCTGTGTGACAGTCATTGATCTGCTGCACTACTCAGATGTGACCTTTCATGACACTACTTGAGGAGAAAAGGTTAGGCTTCACATTTAAGCTTTAAATAATAAGGTCATGATTAAATTACAGAATTTCTCTGGTGAGTACATGAAATATACACAAATTAATGCAACAAATTAGGTACATCGTTACAAAGGAAAGGTGAGCATGCTAGAGCTAAGGGTGATCCTGGAACTCAGTCCTTCTGAATGTTTTATTCATGAAGCAAGAATTTTTCCTCATTAAAAATATCCTAAGAATGAGTTCTCATCGCTTCTTCAATGACCTTACACTGCCATCTACACTAAAATTTCAGGAAGTAAATTAAATCATAGATATGTTTCCTAAGTAACTATGGAATTATTGTAGCATATGCTTTAAAATGTCAGAAGGTCAAACTGTACATAGATAATGTAAAATATGAAGAAAAAGCTCAAAAAGAAGGGGAAATATGAAGGGGTGGGAAAAGAAAGGGGGGGAAGAAAAATATAAGAAAATAAGGGAGAAGGCAAACAAACTTTTTGTAAATGGAAAAGGATGAAGGAGCGGGGAGAAAAATGAACCGAGATAGATCGTGTTCAGGTGAGTTCCAATGATCAGTGTGATCATCGGGTCTACCTAAATTTCACCAACGAACTTCATGTAAAAATAACATTTTCAAATTTAAAAACATTCAGCAGAAAATCTTATATAGAAATTTTTACATCTTCTTTGTAGATTTGATGTAAACCTCGTATTAGTTGTTTAGAGGAAACTGTCAGCTGTATTTTAACCTTACTCTGTGAAATCTTTTCTTGTCGGTTATAACATCTCACAAATGTCCCTTTAGAGGACAAAGCAAGAAATTAGGTCCTTAATTTTCCGGTTACTACAGCAGGATTATGGTCATGGTTTGGGTCCTAATAATAAAATCTATTAAAAGCACAGTTATACTAATGAATTTAGAACCTATTTACCCTCATATGATGTAATGAGTAATAATTGAAGTGTTTTTCTTTTTTTAATAAACAAAACTATCCATTTTTTGTTGCAGAATGTTGGTAATTAAACTAGCTGAAAAATGTTTTAAACTCTTAGTGTGTTTTGTACACGAAACACAGCCTGAATCCAAATAATTCTAGGTACTTTCAGTTACCAAGGAATTTCCTTAAATGTAGTAAGTACTATAATATATAGCATGATAAATAAATGTTACTGTATCAACAAAATGCAGTTCTTCATTCTTTCAAAATGTATTTAATAATGTCTAATGCTAAGCCCTAATTTAGGCCAAGTTGGAAATGCTTATGAAAAAATAGTTCATATGTCAGTAAAACCTCCACAGACTGCAGTATGGCTAGACCCTTGGTCAGCTCTTGACGGCTGTGACACCATGTGCTTAGTGATGGGTACAACGGCAATAGCAGTGATGACCATCCCTACTCTGAGTAATGGGACACGTTTCATTTTTAGGACTCGAGACAAAAATACATTTATATTGCCGGACGTTGTGGCTCATGCCTAGAATCCCAGCACTCAGGAGGCAGAGGCAGGAGGGTTGCTGAGTTAAAGGATTGCCTGTGCTACATAGTGAGCTCAGGGCCAGCCTGAACTACCAAGTGAGACCCTTTCACAAAAAAAAAAAAAAAAAATTCATGTTAATGTATCAATGAAGAAATACATTATAATGAATGAAAAAGGGAATGTAAACTTTCTGTCCTCACAAATACTTTGATGTAGAACATTAGGGAAAATTAATTCAGTTGGCTAACGAATTGGTTCAACTGAAATATTCAACCAATCAATTTTCTATTACTTGAACGTTTTTAAAATAGCAAGAAACAAAAAAGCTATCAACTTTTGGGGCATGAAATTATATTAACTGATAACTGATGACACAATGAAATATTCTGTCATGTAACCTAATAATAGAATAGAAAATATCCATCACATGAAAAAAATTTAAATAAGTAAAAGAATTCACAACAGATCTAAAAGATAATTGTATGATCAATCAGAGGCCATGTCTAATTTTTTTTTTTTTTGAGACAGGGTCTCGCTTTGTAGTTCAGACTGCCTCTCAGCTCACTATGTAGCTCAGGGAAGCCTCGAACTCAGCAATCCTCCTGCCTCTGCCTCCCGATTGCTGGGACGACAGGCGTGAGCCACCACGCCAGGCACTGTGCTATGTGGTATTGATTGCTGGTGGGTGTGTGTCTCCATGCCAGCATTGTATGTGGTTACTGCGGTTCGAACTCCAGACCTTGCGCTTGCGAGGCAGGCGCCGGAACCACTGAGTTAACTCTAAGGCCAGCCATGTCTAATTTTTTATGCAAAAGCAAAACATAACTGTAAAATAGTTCATTGAAATGTTTAGAAGTCTGTATTCAAATAATTATGATTAAGTGTGGTCAGTGTGTTTTATAAAACCAAAGGAGGGGAGAGAGACAGAGAGCGATAGAAGTGAAATGAGGAAGAGGTAAAAATATTGTACATATTTAATTTTTGTTTTCATTTATTAGCAGTACAAAGAGTTTGATCCTGCAATGCTCTTAATGATCATGATTGAAACTTTTCATAATAAAAAGTAAGCAAAAACACAACAAAAAATGTTTGGGCAAAAAAATTAAGGAATTCTTTCTTCCCTATTGGGCTTCTGATTTCGAATTCTAGTTAGGACCAAGAAAATACACTTGAAATTACCTGAGGTTTTTAATACACAGCTGTTCAACAAACGGCACTTTGAGGAACAGGAAAGAGAAATTATATTTGTGCATATTGGAATAAATCATCTAGATAAAGCATGAAAAGCTGCTAAGTATTTTCAGCTGTCATTCTATTCAGTGGCCTCTCCTTCAAGGCCAGATGGTAATTGGGAGGGAGTTAGCCTTGGTCAAGTTAATATTAAGGTGATTCTGTCGAACACGGTGCTTTGGAAACAGCAGATATTTAATCATGTTTGCTTGCTTAAAACATCCTATGTCCACTAGCAATCAGTCCAAAACCTCTTCTTAAATCAAAGCCCTCTAAAACAGGGGAAGTTGTTAGATTTGGCTCTGTTTACAGAGTACACTGGAGACTCTCCCCTTGTTGTAGGGAGCGTTTCTATTTCTCAGAAGTAAACTATGTTTACCTCAAGATTCAGCCCTTGATCTCTTCAGGAACCACTACCATGAATGCTTACAAATAATGAAGAGAAAGGCTCTGCAATCTGATTGAGTCCAAAACTTGACCTTGCCATATACCGAGTGTGCTTTGGCAAAATTCTCAGCTTCTCTGTGACTCTTCTTCTTCATCGATAAAACAAGAGTGTTTGAGGGTGCTATGGCTGAGGGCTAGAGCTTAGAGAGCAACACTGAGGTCCTGAGTTTAATGCCCTGAACTGCAAAACAAAATGAAATAGAAACAAATCTGCAAAGCAAGAAGTAGTAATGGCACATATCCGCATTTCTTGGGTGAGATGATTGTATATTTAACTGTTCAACATTGTGACAGACTCACAATAAAGGCATATAAAAATGTAGCTTTTATTACTATATTATACTCCTTGTACTATTAACATTCCAATATTTATTTCCAATATATTGTTTATTTATTCCTGACTAGTCATTCCCTGACTAGGGAAAATATGAGCTTAGTTACCCAGGCTAAAATATTTGAGATGCAATTCTTCCAGATCAGGTTTTTGAAAACTTGGCATTTGTCCAAGTAAACTAGGCAACAATTAAGTATGCTTTAACCTACTGCAGTGTCTGTCGGTAACTCTAGCCACTGTGCCTCCGTGATGTGCATACCGGGGGTGGGTTCAGTTCAGTGGCAGAGCCACTGGCACAGCCCTGGAGGTCCTGAAACTGATCTCTAGTGCTATTGTCATTAAAAAAAAAAAAAAAAAAAAAAAAAGGTTCGCTGTAACCAAGAGTCTCATGAGACAGGAGAATTTCAAGTTTGACATAGCCTGGGCTACTTAATAAGACCCTTCAAAAATAAAAACAGAAAGAACTGGATCTGTGGCTCAGTGGTAGAGTAGCCCTGTGTTCAATTCCCACTGTGTAAAAAATGAGTGCTCAGACTGTGCCCCCAGGATCTTTGTTTCATTTTCACGTTATCAATTTCCCAAACTCATTCTCACATAGATAATACTTATATTGTACTAAAGGGCCATTTTTGACATCCTTTGAAGGCTTCTCGGACTGGTGTATTTACTCCCTCGTCTTATGGGTGAATTCAACCACCAGTATGTGCTGTCATTTCCAGTAGCACATGTCCATATAACCCTCCCAGTTCTCTGGATTTCAAAATAATATTGGTTGACTAGTTAAATATGCTCATTGCCACCTATCTCTTGTCAGCATGCGCCTTGTGATGGTCTGCACAGCTTTATACAAGTTTGTTATGGAAACAACATGGAACATAAGGTCAATAATTCTTCAGTGAGTTACAATTATATCCTTGTACCAACAATTAACTACTTGTCCCCTATTTAATAGTGAACATGGCCTCATATCACAAGCAATTAAGTTCTTAATAGTGCAATTAGTGGCAAGAAAAAATGCAAACTGAAGGAAAAAAATAGAAGTTTTAAATTAAAAACCCAAAGCAGCGTAGGATTCATTTCTAACATATTTTTAGGTTTCTTGTATCTATTACCTGATTAGCTTTAACTAGTTGCATTTCTCAAAAGCCCACATAATTCATTGATCATTTTGATTTTCTTCCCTTTGCCACCTGAAATCACAGACTGGCCTTTTGTTTCAACATTTTTATTCTGGCAATTAAGGTTTCTTTATTTATGGTTATTTTTAGTAACTATATTAAAATATATGAAGTAAAAAATGGAACTAACAAATCATCTATTTTTCATAAATTATAGTTTTTGTGCATTCTGTCAAATTCTACTTACTTTATTAGATATAATTTCAATTAAATTTCTCGTTGGCCCAAAAGTTATATTCAATATAAATCTGAATTTATGATACAAAAATCAGACATTTCTCCTCTTCTATCATACTGTCAGGGCAAGAAGAAAAGCCTGTCAGTGTTCTTGTTTCAAAACTCATATAATGACAAATTTGAAAACAAATGAAGACACTTAAAAAAATTAGTGATGGTGAAAGGCCATCAGTTTTACATGAAGCTGATCCTTGCACAGCACCCATGGGCTCCTCAGGAAGCGACAACAGTAAGAAAGTGTACAGAATGGAATAAAATTACTATGAGCATGTTTGTCATTTTTGACACTCTTCTGTCCTAAATCTGAAAGCTGATACTCTCAATCTAATACCTTTTCTAAGTTAAAAACTTATAGACAAGAACATAGAGAAAACTGTGCACTGACTACCAACTGTACATTTCAACATCCCTTATAGTGCCTTGAAGGTAATCAACTATCATAAGAAAATAAGCTTTATTATCCCCAACCACACGCAATGTACACGTTTTTATAAAGATCATGCTATAATTTAATAAAAACTTTCTCCATGTCAAATGAATATTCCAATAATAAGACCTTCAAAGCACTTAAAATAATAAAATTAAATATTAATATCATTCTAATTGCAGGAAAGAAAACAAGTAAAGAACATTTTCAATCATGACTTTGGAAAAAAAAATCAGTTGTTAAAACTGAAACTTGGGTTTGGTTCTTAACTTTCCTGGCAGCCAGACGCAAAGTTGCTTTCCATCAACAAAATCAAAAACAGCAGACTAGAGAAATTTTTAGATTTAAGCATACAGAATGTCATTCTTAAATGTCACAAGCCAATAGTTCACTTGAAGAACAGGAAGCAGAATTAAATGCTGAAGGAACATTTTACTTTTCATTATTGTTTCCTTCTATTCTGATGGGCTGTCAGACCCAAATCTTTAAAATCATTTGTGAATCACAGACAAAAATAAGCTTATAAGTTTGGGGACTAGGGAAATGTTTATATACTTTGTATTTTGAGTTATTATTATATTTCTAAAATTTAATAATACCAAAAGTTAAAATTAAAAGAAAAAATAATATTTGAGTGTGGGGGCGGCAAAAAAGTATTGGTTAAATGGTTTATTCAGTGTATATTTTCTTCTATCCCTAATCACTGAAATATATTTTTACTTCAAGATTAACAAAAAACTGGGCTGGAGGGTTAACTCAGTGGTTCCGGCGCCTGCCTCGCAAGCGCAAGGTCCTGAGTTTGATCCCCGATGACCACATATAATGCTGGGCGAGGAGACACACCCACCAACAATCAACGCTGCATACCACAATGCCGGATGTGGTGGCTCACGCCTGTAATCCCAGCACTCGGGAGGCAGAGACAGAAGGATTGCTGAGTTCATGGCGGCTTGCCTGGGCACCATAGTGAGCTCAGGCCCAGCCTGAACTACAAAGTGAGACCCTGTCTCAAAAAAAAAAACAGCAAAAAAAAAAAAAAAGATTAACAAAAAACTAAATGTGAAAAATTAATTTCTAAGGTAGATATTCACTTCAAACTGATGAAAAATATAACATATAAATTCATATTTTGTAATATGATTAAAAATATGACAAGATGTAAAGACAGGATGTTCCAATTAAGCAGCTCTATGGCTTAGATATCTCTTTAGAGCTGGCTCTCATGAGTCTCAGATTGATGGTGACAGTTCTATCCCCAGTATCACCTGATTACCAACCCAGTATCACCACCACCAACAACAACACAATCAAATTAATGATAATGTAGGCAATGTTAAAATCTCCAGAAGTACTTTGAATCTATAGCTTTTGCTAGTAGATGGTAGATCAAAATGGTTAATCATTAATTTTTTCTGAAATGTGTAGAGGACAGTAGGAGCAATAAAATAAATTGTGTGAAAACTGTGTGACTCCTAAAAATAACCAAGATGCTAAGAACTTTTCTAGGTATATTAGAATGTGTATAGTTAACAAATTTTAAAATGTGGGACAATTTTTATTTTTATTACTACAATTTTTATTATTACATTTATAATAATTGTAATTTCTAGTTGTAATTTCTGCATATGTTTCAAATCCTTGCATTATGTGTTCTAGCAGAGCCACTATGGGATATGTACCTGAAGGAAATGACATTAATATGTCAAAGAGGTTACAGTTCTCTCATGTTCAGTGAAAGCCTGTTCACAATAGCCCAGGTAGGGAGTCAACCTTAGTGCCTATGAATGTGTGAGAAATGGATAAAAGAAAAAAAATTTCAAGGAGGCCCGTGCCATGGACCTAAATCACCTACCCAACAAGTAAGATATATTTTTCACAAATAAGAGCAATTATTTGCTTCCCACCACTATGTGTATATTTGAGTGATACTTACAACAGCACAAAACATTTCCTATACTTTTCAACTAAAATACTGTGACTTATACATCCAAATATTATTAGGTATGACTCTATGTCTAACAGTTCAATTAACTGATTAATATCAACATTGCTATAGGAAAAGATTCACTAGGACTTTAAAAGTATACGAGCAAATGCAGTGCAGCAAACCATCAAAACGATCACACATCGTGATCAAGAAGGGCTCCTCGTAGAGATGCAAGGTGGCGTCAACACACAAAAATCAGTAATTATAACCTCTCATGTAAATAGAACCAAAGACAAAAATCATGTGAACATCTCAATGCAAAATAAAACAAAACAGCTGACAAATCTAATATCTACTTGTCATAAAAACACTGAAGAAAATAGAAATATAAAGTCATTATCTCAATCTGACTAAAGCTGTGATCAGTCAGTTACCAGCATTGTATCAGAGGAAGAAATCCTGAAAGCTTTCCCTCTAAAATCAGGAAGAGGGCAAGGATTTTTTTTTTTTTTTTTTTTCTGTTGAGACAGGGTCTCGCTTTGTAGTTCAGGCTGGCCCTGAGCTCACTATGGAGCCCAGGCAAGCCGCCGCGAACTCAGCAATCCTCCTGTCTCTGCCTCCCGAGTACTGGGATTACAGGCGTGAGCCACCACGTCCTGCATTGTGGTATGCGGTGTTGATTGCTGGTGGGCGTGAGTCTCAACGCCCAGCATTATATGTGGTTACCAGCGATCGAACTCAGGACCTTGGGCTTGCGAGGCAGGCGCCGGAACCACTGAGCTAACCCTCCAGCCCAAGGATGTTCTTTAATCAACCCTGCCACTTAATATAATTCATGAGCTTGTACAATAAGACAAGAGAAAGAAATAAAAGGGTTATGAGTGAAGGGAGAAATTAAATTATCAATATTCGCTGATGACATGATTCTTTACATAGAAGACCTCAAAAACTCTCCCAAGAGATTCCTGGAACTAATATCCAATTCCAAATCCAGCAGTCAATAGAGCAGGATACAAAGCCAGCACTCTGAAATAAATGCCATTCCTGTACAACAATAACAAACTCAGTGAGAGGGAAATTAGGGAAATGGTTCTCAATGGCATCAAGACAAGCAAAATACTCAGGAAGTGAAAAACTTCTACAATCAAAAGTATAGTACTCTGAAAAAGGAAATTGAAGAGTGTCAGAGAATGGAAAGATATACCCTGTTTCATATTGGGCAGACCAAACATAGTAAAAATGACCATAATTCCAAAACTAGTATATAGATTTAACACAATCCTAATCAAATACTAATGACATCCTTTATTACAAAGCTTAAGAAATCTCAACAATAAAAAAAAAACTTAAGAAGAACTAAAAATCAAATATTTCTTTCATGCTTTAGTAATAATGACTTCAGCCCCTTGGGACTATGTTCCCAGCTTTTTTTTTATTTATGTATGTATTTTTTTTCAATTACAGTTACTGCTAAACTACTATGTAGGCTGAAATTTTCTATTCTGCTTCAGCATCCTATTAGTGCTGGAATAAAGTTGTACTCCACAATGTCATTTAATTTAACATTTTAAAGGCTCGTTTTACAATGAATATCTCACTACAAATTATTTGAATTTTTGAAATTAATACCTATGCAAATTACATGTGAAGATTTTGCTGTGCTGTGAGGGGGATCTCCTTTGTGATGAGGAGATTCATGATGATCAAGGTGTTACCTACCATCTCTTCATCAGGGATGAAGTGGTCTTAGACAGTGGTATATTTCATCACATTGTGAATCATCATTAAACATTGTGCTGACTCTCAAATGTCAAATATAATCTTGTCTCATAAGAAATTTCATGAAGCAGCATAAGGGAGAAGAACAGAATGACTTTAACAACTCTCTCAATTCATAATGAGTTCCATTATTTCTCTCCCACCTCATTTTTCAAAGCAACTATGTCTGTTCTTTCTTATTCAAATAGTTCTACCCCAATGGCAGATGTATATATTTAAGGAAAATTTATCTATCATTAAAAGATCCCTTCCTCAATGGGGAGAAATATCATATTAGTATGTTCTGCAAGCATTTTAATATGGAAATAAATGAAATATCAAGTAAACAAATTTGGTAATTCACATTCTGAAACACTGAAAATCAAACTAATCAAAACTCTCTATTAGCACATTTAGTTTTGAGGCTTTTAAGATAGGAAGATGCATTTTACATAAATTGAGACATTTCATCATGTGGAAGGATTAAGAAACGACAGATTAAAGTTATTTTGTCAGATGAAATTTTGTCATCTAACAAGCAAAAAAAAAAAAAAAAGTCAAATAAGAAAATCCATAAGATTTGAGAAGAGGACAGCTGCTTTATTCTGGAGTTAGTGTTAACCATCCAGAAGACAAAGTTAAAGTTAAAGCTGAATCTAGATGGTACGTGTGGGAACCATATTGGTGTTTGTTTGTTTGTTTGTTTGTTTTTAAAGAGAGGGTCTCACTTTGTAGGTCAGGCTGTCCCTGAGCTCGCTATGTAGCTTAGGCAAGCCTCAAACTCAGTAGTTCCTCTGCTTCTGCCTCTGGAATGCTGGGATTACAGGCATGAGCCTCTAAACCCAGCACTGTGGTACTGATTGCTGCTGGGCGTGAGCTACTACACTCAGCATTAGACTGTTTGTGGCTTTTTTTGCTCTTTGGTACATTATGGTGTCTACAAGTGGCCAGGAAAACACTGGTTATATGCTTGGGGACTAAACTGAATTGAAATTTAAATTCAAAAACTAAAATAAAGTAAGTTATTTTTCAACATTAAACAGAAACAGAAATTGTTTCAGCATAAATTAATTTAGATTAATGTACTGACATGCTATTGTTGTAGCGCACTTGTATATTTTAATTTTTTAAAGTATTAGAAATGTAAAATTATATAATTGGCTCACATACTTCTAACGGGTAGACTTGTTCTGTGTAATAAGCTACTTATTAAAAATATGGTCAACTTTTTATTATCGAAATGTTCTTTTGAAGTTTGCTAAACCATTACTTCCTCAGGCTGGGGTTAATTTTAAATAGGTTACTCATAAAAGACTTTTAAAAGAACACAAATGTGATTATATATATTTGTGTCAGATAAAAGTAACAAGGACATATTTTAAAGAGTTATTCTTCTGGGCTGGGGATTTAACTCAGTAGTTCTCGTGTCTGCCTTTGATTCCTGGTACCAAGAACGAATCTTCTGAACAGTTTTATTTCACAGTATTTACACACGTTGCCCAGGAATGTGACAGCATGTGAGGGCACATAAAGAGTATAGGAGCAGGGGACCAGGAGGAGTATGCAGCCCTGGTCGGTGGTGCACATCTGCAATCCCAGCACTACGGGAGAAGGGTGGGAGGAAGTGACGTCAGAGAGTAACCTGCGCAATTTAGTGACTTGGCAAGACCTTGGCTCAAAACAGCAAAATTAAAAAGAGGTTGGGTTGTAACTCAGTATGAAGGGCCGGGGTTCAATCCCCAGTAACTGCCCCCACTTCTAGGCAACTAAGTAAAAGTTAATGTAGAAAAAATGTTATCGAAATATTGGTAAGAGTGGCACTGTAAAATGATCTTTTAAGATACAGGTAGTTCTTCTCTGCAATACATTTATTAACCTGAATTTGGAATTCCATGGAACTTTACTGTGAATTTATCTTCACAGATGTGTGCTTTGCTCTCAAATGTGACATCAGTGTCAAGCAATGGATAATCCATTACCAAAAGTTTCCTAGATAATGTCCTCACTTGAAGAAGAATCATTAAGAATGTTTTAAAATGGTGAATCAAATATGAAGATTAATTAATTAAAGACATGTATTTCCAGATTTTCCATGAGGACTTAGTTGAATTAGTATGTTTTTATTTGGCACTAGAATTTGGATTTCACTCAGTATAAAAAAAAATCATTCCCCTCTGTAGTAAGCATAAATAGTATTAAAGAAATACTATATCCTTAAAATACATGCATTCCACTTTCTTCTTTAACATATTTTTCTGCTTCATTTTTATATGAAATATAATATGAAAGACTATGCTATTTTGACAATAATTTCTGGAGGAATTAGAAGCAGTAACATGAATTATTTGAGCTTGGTTTTCTTCAGGTTTGTAAAGGAGATAATAATAAGTATTCCATTTTATTATATAACCCAGCGGATAATAAAGTGGAAGCACTCTGTAAAGTACATGATTTGTCCAATGGTTCATTTAAAACAATATTTTCAAATTTTAATGTCATTTTCTTCTCCACTTCTTTAACTCACACAGTAAATATTCAATCCTCAGTTTGCAAAAAACCTTGCATTAACCTTCCTTGGGTGAAAGGATATGAGAGACAATAGTATCTGAAAAAAAAAATCTGGTAAGTATGAGCTGATGTGTAGCTCAGGGAGAGCACTTGGATAGCACGTGCAAGGACTTAGTTTGGCTTGCCAGCACCATTAAATAATAACTAACTCACAGTGGATTAGATGCGTTGTGTTCAAATTTGTTCCACCGTCCACAGAACCAAGAAGCTGGGATGAAACCTAACTACAAGTCGTTTTTTCTGTTCTCCTTGTTCCCCAGCTCTCTGCTTTTCAGACACACCGACCTCATCTCTGCCCCACAAACATGGTTTATTTTTCTTCTCTTGTCCAGCCCAGCTACTGTCTTTACATTCTTGTTCTGTCTTTCACGTCACAGACAAATAATGTATCACCATTTGGAGAGTCCTTAACTTCTTCCTTTTCTTGGCATGATATCGTGACTCATTCTATCTAATGTCTAGATTTATTTCTTTCCAAATACCTTTTGATATGTGCACATATCTTACCTTCTTACTCAATTTAGGTCTTTGCATGCCCGGAAAATGATATAGAGTGCTTCCTCAGTCTCTCCCTTTAGAGAAGCAAGACCATTTTTCTAACTCTTAGATCCTGACTGGTTATGCGAGAGAAGTCATCATAAACTACCAAGTCCAGGTAAATGCAGCTCCCAGAATAAACTCAGATAAAATAGGTAGGCTATTGCTAAGGCAACTCAGAGAACAGAGAGAAATAAAATGATTCCTCTCTGCAGCTTCTAAGGTACTCAGTGCTTTGTTATTTAGTATGCTAAGTAGACTGAACTTATATGAGTATGACGATTGTCAGCATGGTTAAATTTCCAGAACAGCAAGCATTCTGGCTGTACACATAATAGATACTGGGCAAATATATATAGTCAAAAGAGTGGATTGGATATAAGAGAAGATTGGTGAACTCCTCCTGCTGGAAAAGGAACCATTCACACAGAATGCAAACACTGGAAAGGTGACACTTAGGAAACAAAATGCTGTGTAAATATATATTCTCAATGTTTTTTCCACCCCAAATAGCTTTTAAAAAACTGAACACCCCATTTAAAGACTAATAGGTTCAACCCAAATTTAAACTTCATATTTTAACAAACACAATGTTTATACATTCTGTTCCAAGCTTGTTTTCAGAGGTCCCATCAAGACATATCATAAACTCTTTCCACATCATATTATGTATAATTTCCAGATACACTGTGTTTTGAGATTGATACACCTTTGCAAATGCTTTCTAGAGAATTCTTCTTACTCCCCTTAGTCTGAGATAATCCTTTCCATCATGCAAAGTGCATTTCTATTTTGTACCTCCTAGGATATTCACCTACTAAAACAAGAGAGCAATCTGAACTTTTGTAAAGTGATTGCATATACATTGATTCAATCTCCAAACCATGGTCTTCTAGTAAAATTTATTTACTTTTGTATAGATTATGTATTCTTTGAAAGTAGAAATAATATTTCATCATCTCTTCTATTGTTAGCAAATACATATTTATATATTATAAGCCTTTGCGAAGTGAAAAATAATGCTTTGAGGTATTTGGTGGAGGAGTGAGATCCAATTTTCACATTGTCTTTTGTGGGCCTATAGGTTTGTAGAAATCGTTAAATCATGCCATGAAACAATCCTGAAAACAAATTCTATGATCATAGTTTCCTAAGTCTAAATTTGAAAGGCTGAAAATCACTGTTGTTTCTCATTCTTCCTCCCACCACAGTAGATGGACATAACAACAGTTTATTTCAGGGTTCACTGGAAACAGAAAAAAACATGTCAAAACTTAGAAAATGCTTATGAATCATAAGTAGGATAAATTTTTAAACATCATTAATACAAAAGAACAACTCCTAGCAGTCATTTTTTTTTAACTCAGTAAGCAAAGACCCTGAGTGGGCTGGAGTCCGTTTTTTGGTCACTGATCAGGTTATAGGCCAAGCTACTCTAATGGTCTATCTTAAATCCTGATTATAGCATTAGAGAACCATACAATGAGAAAGCATAATAAATGCTTAATGATGATACGACACCGTCTATTGCATTTGAAGCTATTTGAATTTAAAATAAAAATGCAAATTAGCTTTAGAGGCTAACGTAAAAGAAAAGTATTGTGTAAAAAACATCTTTGCTTTAATAAATAATAGCCAAGAGGAAGAAACACTTTTTCAGTACCTTTAAATGTCTATGCTTTGCTTTATAACACCAGATTAAATGCACTGAAAATACTTTGCTGTGTAGAAAAACCTGGAAGGTTGTAACAAATGATGGACACGTCTCATTCTCAGGCATTGCCCATAGCTACAGACTTGCATATTTTTATTGTTATGATGGTATTGATTGTTAAGTCAACAGAAAGCTATCACAAGGGATTGCAAATTTCTATACCAATACTCTGTTCTGTAACATTAAAATGTCATTACTGAATCACCAACTTTCCCCCTGCTGTAATATTATTCTCTGTTGATTGCTTTCCTGAGCTGAAATTTCAAACTGTCACCCTCCGACTTGCAGAAGTGATTCAACTTTACTTATAAGGAAAGTGAAATTAAATATTCATTCACAGGCTGCATTTCAAGTTCAAACTGTCTGAAGCTCCTTAAGGCAAAATGTATTTAAGTTAAAACACATTTTTTTCTTCATTTTATGCAGCAAAAAGTCAAAATGGGTAACATGGATGGAAAAATCACAAAATACTAACTTGTTTTGAACTTTCCTTTATGGGAAGGGGAGGCTTTCCTTCATCCTTGAACTTCACTGCTGTTCCCACCCTAAAACATTTATCTCCTTTGTCAGGAAAACCTCTCTGCATATGTAAACCGCTGCCTTCTGCTTTTTGACTCTCTGTGTGTATGTGTTGCATGTGTGTGTGTGTTTGTGTTGCTTTAGGATCAATCAAGTTGTAAAACACGTATCTCTTCAATGAAAGCATAGTTGTGTCTGTGTCTGCGACAGAGATGGAGGATTGCCTGCCAATAATTATTTAAATTAAGTAAGGTTAAAGCACATTTATCTTGTTACCTATATTTTCTTTCACAAGCTTTTTAACCTTTCTGCTTCACTTTGTTCATAAAGTTGTCCTAAGATAAAATTATTTGATCTATTTAAAATAGTGCCAGAAATCCAGTGTCCTCTAAATTAATATCTTCCACATGAGTGTTACCTATCATTTAAATCCTTGAATAATATTAACAAGTTTTTTTTTTTTTTAACTGAGATGTTAGGAAGAAAACTGATACTGGCAATAGTTGGCAGGAAATAAGACAGGAGGAAACAGGAATAAGTGGTTAAAGAATGCTAAATTTTATTCCGTGAAGATAAAATGTTTCAAAATTAGATGGAGTTGGTGCTTATACCCTAAAAACATTAAATGGTAAGGTGCGAAATGCACTTAAATTGTTCACTTTAGCATGACTAATGTTAAGGGAATATCACCTCAATAAAGAAAACATGTAATCTAGAAATTGTGCTAGTCAGAGGACAGATACCTGATTCTTTACTTTTGTTTTGGTGACTAATAATCAGAATATGAAAAAATAGACACATACTTTGAAACAGAGATGATGTCTGGTACATACAATAAAAGTTGTAATAAATTCATCAACTTCCCACAAATATTATAAAATCATAAGGTAGACAATTTTGACAAATAAAAACACATTTTCAAAAATTGTCCAACGAAATAAACTTATCCAATGCCATCCTTCCCAGGGGTCTAATGGTCCATCCTTATTATTTCTATTATTTTGAGCTCTGTGACAGGACTGGTTCACAGATGTAGTGTATCCATTCTGTTTTATGAAAATATGTTTATGTGGTGCAAGTAAGAGTATAGAAGCTCATTTGGGAGACACAAGGAAGAAGAACGTGACATGCAATCAAAATATATGGTGAAAATTCTCAGGAGTGTGATAATAATGTATTCCTAAAAACTGAATACATTAAAAATATATGGAAAACATGAAGATGTAAGATTATGACAGTGAAAGACACATTACGATTAATCCCCCCTCAAATCTTCTCACTTGCTTTGAATGTGCATATTCCATTGAATGGACTTGCTATGTTCTTGAGAAGTTTGGAAATCTTCTACTGTATGAACTCAGCTGCTACGTGCCATCCGATGGAAGCCCAGACCCACAGAAACGTTAGGACGTGTCTTGGACTGTTTTCTCATGACCCCACTGCATTAGGATGCCCGCTTTTTTCCCTGAGCATAATTAAGCAGAACATTTGAAAAGTTCTCTTTCAAGGTACATTTCTGTTTTATAAGTTGTATAGCCAAGACTCAAAGCTCACAGAGCTATGAATTATGAATATATTTTATTATTACAGTTTGAATAAAAAGCATGTTTGGGACACAGGAGTTGTGCTGAGATGGACTAGGCAAGTGTTCATAGGTCACCAGGATGCTTCATCAACAAGCAGACCCCACCATTGCCTGGGCCCAGAGCCGAGGCTTCCCGGCCCACCCCCATTCCAGGCCAGAGCTGTGCTGAGACAGACCAGAAAAGGTAAAGGTTGAGGGATATCTCCTTTTTAATAATGTGCTTAGCTTGGTATATTGTTGTTCCTGATTTGGATGCTGTTGTTACTCTTTTTTATTTCTTCACTCTGACATAACTATTTTTTTTCTATTTTCTCACTTTTCTGGTACTAAATCTTTTAAACTTTTTCAGTTTCTGTCCTCGTAATTGCTCACATCTTTATAGAAGAGGGAAACTAGTTTCTGTTTTGCCTTCTACTCCTAGGTCCCTTTCTTCACCTCTTGTTCCCACACCCTCTCCTGTCTTCCAGTCAGAAACAATATCCAGTAGTAAAAGGGTCTCAGTCTGCTAAAATTCTTCTTCTGTACTATTATAAGAAGTTGTGCAAAGTCTCCAGTGGTCTTGCAGCTCTCAGTTGGTGCTATCTTATATATGTCCCTTTAGCCTCTGTCACCCTCTGGCATATATGAGGTTCTCGAGATCTATGTGATTTTTATAGATCTGATAACCATATTTCTAAGGTTTCATACTCTTTCTGTCTTCCTACCTCCCTGACTCCCTAGTGACCTTTTATTACCAAAGAGTGCTACAGGTACATCTGAGACCTACATGTTGTATACGCAGTGCCGATAAATTCTAGATTTTGGCATATGGACGTAGAGGTAACTCTTGAGAACAAAGTCTTTAGAATAGAAGTTATCAAAACTTTTCATTTCATTTACTGTGTTTAACACTGTCATTTGTATTAATTTTAGTATGGAAACAAAGATAATGTGATTATTCTGTTCAAATACCCCCATGATGTGCCTGAACTGAGAACTCTCAAGGGTCATTACAGACTCAAGGAGGACAACCCAGGAAGGTACCACTTCAAAAGGGTCCCGAATCGAAGAAAGAGACTTGCAACAAACATTGCCCAGACAACAGCCTAGGAATTAAACAAATACCATTAGTAACAACAAAGGAGTAGAAGTGAGAAAATATTCAAAAAGCCAGATACAAAGATCACCACCACAGGGGAATTCAGGGAAAAGGGAAATAGGGTAAACTGAAACTCAAACACCAGGACTCTTTCAGAGGGTATCGAAAGCAGATCTAGTAAAGTGGAAATCAGAACTCATCTCTGAGATGAAAACAGAGATAGTAAAGGACTTCATTAAAGAAGAGATGAGCGACATGATAGAATCTAAGATAGCAAAAGCAATGGAACCTTTTAAACAAATTCAAGCAGAGCTCCAGGTGATGAAGAAAGAGAACAAATGTTTGCAAAGTAGGATGAATGAAGCAGAGAATGGAATTTCAGACTTAGAGGACAGGATAGCAACCAAAGAACAGAAAAGTAATAATCTATGGAAAAGGGCAAGGGGCCATGAGAAATCAATCCAACAGCTTCTAGATGACTCAAAGAAGTATAACATAGGACTGATTGGAATCTCTGAGGAAGCAGGAGACAGTGCAAAATACATTAAAAAAAACTGTTGTCAGAGATAATAGCAGAAAACTTCACAAGGAAAGAATTTCACATACAGATAAATGAGGCCTATAAGACTCCAAAAGGCCATGAAATATCTACACCTAGACATATAATTATCAGGTTCCAGATACACAACAAAAGAATGAAATACTGAAAGCAGTTAGAGAAAGGAAGAAAATCATCTACAAAGGGAAGCCCATTAGGATCACAGCAGACTTTTCAACATGAATACTCAATGCAAGGAGAAAATGGAGGGAAGTATTTCAAGCATTGCAAGAAAAAAAAACCTCCAACCTAAACTGATACATCCTGCAAAACTATCTTTAGAAAAGATGGGGAAATAAGTTACTTCCACGACAAAGAACACCTGAAAAACTTCACAAATACAAAACCTGAACTCCAAAACATTCAAAAGAACATCTTGAAAATAACACTGAAAATTCCATATCCATGAGACCCAAAAGAGTGAACTCACTGGGGCAAACAAGAAAGTGAATGGAAAAGGGGAAAAGCAAAGAAGAGTCAAGAAAAAGGAAACATGGCAGCTCTAAATCCGTCCCTATCTGTCATAACCATTAATGTCAATGGAGTCATTGGGCCAATTAAAAGACACAGACTAGCAGATTGGATCAAGAAGCAAGATCCTACAACCTGCTGCATACAGAAAGCACACCGAATTCAGAAGGAAACCCATAGACTGAAAATAAAAGGTTGGAAAACAATCCTCCATGCCACAGGAAACTGCTAAAAAGCAGGAGTGGCTATCTTGTTTGCAGATAAAATAGATTTCAACCCAAACTGATTAAGAGAGATAAAGAAGGTCATTATATTCTTGTACAGGGAACAATCCAGGATTGTTTATGCACCAAACTCTAATGCACCCAAATATATAAAACAAACATTAATGGACAGGAAAAGCCAGATAACCAGTAATACAATAGTAATAAAGGACTTCAATACTTCACTGTCACAAACTGACAGATCAACTGGAAAAAGAATCAATAAGGAAATACTTAAGTTAAACCAAACTTTTTAACAAATGGATTTAATAGATGCCTACAGAGTATTTCATCCTATAAATTCAGAATATATGTTCTTTTCAGCTGCTCATGGATCATTTTCCAAAATAGATCACATTCTAGTCCATAGAACAAGCTTAAGTAGATACAAAGGAATCAAAGTTATCCCCTGCATACTATCAGACCATAGGGCCTTGAAACTGGAGCTCAATAGCAAAAGAAATTCCAAGATCCTCACAAACACATGGAAATTGAACAACACTCTGTTGACCAACCAATGGGACACAAAATAAATTAAAGAAGAAATTAAACAGTTTCTACAACTGAATGGCAACCCCACCACAACATACAGGAATTTATGGGACACAATGAAAGCAGTCCTATGAGGGAAATTCATAGCAGTGAATGCCTATACCCAGAAAATAGAGCAAAGTCAAATAAACAATTTAATGATGAACCTCAAACTACTAGAAAAAGCTCATACTAAGGACAATAAATAAAGGATAAATAAAATCAGCAGACCCTCAGCCAAACTTATTGAACAAAGGAAGGAAAAGTCTCAAATCCATGGTATTATGAATGAAATGGGGAAATTACCATGGATCCAGTGGAAGTCCAAAGGATAATAAACATGTATTTTGAAAATATGTGCTCCAAGATGATGGAAAATCTAGAAGAAATGGATAGATTCTGACACATATGAACTTCCAAAGCTGAATGAAGATGATATAAACATGTTAAAAAAAACATATATTAATGTGTGAAGTTGAAAATGTTATAAAAAACCTAACAACAAAGAAAAGTCCTGGTCCTGATGGCTTCACTGCAGAATTCTACAAAACTTTTAAAAAGAGTTAATGCCACTACTTCTCAAATTCTTTAATGAAATCAAAAGAGAAGTGGTACTCTCAAAATCATTCCTTGAAGCAACTATTACCTTGATTCCAAAGGCAGGGAAAGACCCAACCAAAAAAGTAAACTACAGGCCAATCTTTCTAATGAACATTGATGCAAAAACCCTCAATAAAATATTGGCAAACAAAATACAGAGACATATCAAGAAAATCATCCATTCAGATCAAGTCGGATTTATCCCAGGTGTGCAAGGCTGGTTTAACATACATAAATCAATAAATGTAATACACTATATTAACAGACTTGAGGACAAAAACCATATGGTCATCTCAATAGATGCAGAAAAAGCATTTGACAGATTCAAAACCCATTCATGATCAAAACCCTGCAGAGAATCAGAATAGATAGACTTTGTCTCAATCTAATATAAGCTATTTACCAGAAACCAACAGCCAGCACCATACTAAATGGTCAACAACGGAAAGCTTTTACACTAAGATCAGGAATGAGACAAGGATTTCCACTGTCACCACTCTTATTCAATATAGTGCTGGAAACATTAGCCACAATTAGTCAAGACAAAGAAATAAAAGGAATAAAGATAGGTAAGGAAGAAGTTAAACTGTCATTATTTGCCGATGATATGATTATATAGAGAATACTAAAAACTCAACCAAAAGACTGCTAGACTTAATTGCCAAATTTAGTAGTGTTGCTGGATACAAGGTCATCGCTCAAAAATCAACAGTCTTTGTCTACACAAACAACAGAATCACTGAAAGAGAAATTGAGGAATCAATCCTTTCCACAATACCAACCAGTAAATGAAATATTTAGGAGTCAGTCTAATAAAGGAGGTGAAAGACCTCTACTCTGCAAACTACAGGACTCTGATAAAGGAGATAGAAAAGGGTATCAGAAAGTGGAAAGACATCCCTTGTTCCTGGGTAGGGAGAACCAACATCATCAAAATGGTTATACTTCCACAACTACTATACAGATTCAATGCAATTCCAATTGAAATTCCATCACCATACTTCACAGAGCTAGAGAAAATCATCCAAAACTTCATCTGGAACCACAAGAGACCTAAAATAGAAAAAGCAATTCTAAACAGCCAGGACATGGCAGCAGGTATTACAATCCCCAATTTAAAACTCTACTATTAAGCCACTGTGATAAAAAAAAAAAACTGCATGGTATTGGCAAAGTAACAGATCCGAGGACCAGTGGAATAGATTAGAAGATTCAGACACAACTCCAGATATACTAAGCCACCTTATCTTTGACAAAGGAGCCAAACATCCTCAATGGAGGAAAGACAGCCTGTTTAACAAATGGTGCTGGAAAAACTGGGCTTTAACCTGCCAAAAACTAAAGCTAGACCTATCTCTTTCACTGTGTACTAAACTAAAATCACAATGGATTCGAGACTTAAACATTAAAACAGAAACAATAAGCCTGCTGGAAAACAGGCAAGGTAAAACTCTTGGAGACATTGGCTTAGGCAGAGACTTTATGAACAAAACCTCTATAGCACGAGAACTAGTAGAAAGAATCAACAAATGGATCTCATCCTACTAAAACGCTTCTGCACAGCAAAAGAAACCATGGTACTGCTAAAAGCCAACCAACAACATGGGAAAAAAATCTTTGCTAACTGTTTGTCAGACAAAGTGTTACTATCTGCAATATATTAAAAACAAACAAATCAGTCCCACCAAGTTTAAGGACCCAATTCAAAAATGGGCTTCGGCAATGAACAGATACTTCTCAGAGGCAGAAGTCAAAGCAGCCAAGAAGCATATTAAGAAATGTTCAACATCACTGGTCATTTGAGAGATGCAGATGAAAACCACACTGAGATCTTGTCTCACTCCACAAAAAATGGCTGCCATTATAAAATCAATCAGCAATAAATGCTTGCGAGGCTGTAGGGAGAAAGCATCCCTTCTTCACTGCTGGTGGGATTGTAGACTTGTGCAACAGTTGTGGAGATCAGTGTGGAGATGTCTCATAAAACTAGGATTGGATGTTTGCAAAATAGATTTTGCAAAATAGGCAATATTTAAAGGGAATGTGGTGCGGGAACGTAATGAGAAGAAAGAATAAATATGATTCAGAACAAAAAAGAAATAGCATGTGTATAAGGAGTGGGAGGTTATGGGTGAGTAGGGATATGGGTAATAATGATTCATCAAGTTCTGTCATATACTGGTACAAACTCTCCAGTGCTAAGTGTGACTGTGAACTGTATATAAAATGTACCAATAGAGTTAAATTTGAAAAAGCATGTTTGATTAATCAACTTATTGAATGCTTATATTTTATTGTTTTATTTAAAATAGAAATTATGCATTGCACAATGATTTAGTAATTTTGTTTTTAATTTATAAAGAAATTATGTCCTTGGAGATGCCTCAAAACACAGAGACTAGAGGTCTCATTTGACCCTGCTACTTCTCTACTAGGAATATACATAAATTAATTAAAACAATCATATCATAGTGACATATGTGCACCCATGTGCATAGCAGATCACTTTGTGATAGCTCAATCTTGGGAACAATCTAAATGCTAAACAACTGGAGACTGGATAAAGAAGATGTGTTTTTTTCCATAAAATGGAGTATTATTCTGCCTGAAAGAATGATAAGTTTGAGTCATTTATACTCAAATGGATGTAACTTCAGGACATACTTGTAAGTGAAATAAATATGTCATATATGTGTAAATATCATATCTTTTCTCTGATATGAGAAACTGAAGATGTAAATGAGTTCTAGAATGTATGATGGATATTGTAAAATAGAAAATATTCAAAGGTAAATGGGGTGAAGGGGTTAGTAATGAGGGGTAAGAAAAACTGTGATCGTAATAGAAAATATGAAAACAAAGTTTATGTATTTAGGGAGCAAGGGGTTGTAGGGTGGATAGGAGAATGAGAAAAATGCAAATTATGTCATATACGATATAAATTTTCAATACTGAGTCTGAACATGATGTGTATATACACTGTACCAATAAAATTTAAAAAGAAACCTTCAACTGTATATTTTCATTTAAATATAAAGTTTAAAATCTTTTCATTGTATCTTCTATTTGCACATGAACTATGCTTCATTTTCTAAGTGGATAAATATATGATTCACTAGACATTTTAGATAGCCCTCAGTATTTTGCACTGGGGTGCTATTAAAGTTTAGTTAGTTGTAAACAAATAGATGAGATTTGGAACCCTAGCAGTTTGTTGTGGTGGTGTTTCCTTTACTCATTAAAGAAAACTGCTTTTTTTTGATAAACACACAGGATAAATGTCGTCAGTGAGACTTAAATTGTGATGAGCTTGGAATGTTCTATTGTTCCTCAGCATTAATATCCAGAATGATTTTATATTAAATTTTCCACATTAAAATTTCTAGAGCATCCATTAAATGTACAATAAAATGAAATATTCCCCATATACTATGAAATATTTATATTAATTTTATAATTCTTGTGTTTTTTTCCATTTTAGAATACCATCCTGTTTAATATCATTAATTTTAATTCCCTAAAAACTTGAGTCAGAATTGATGCTCCTGCATTTAGTCTGCTTGCCCTGGGGCATGCTATTTGAACTCCTTGAGTATTAATTGCTTTATCTGTAAAATGCAGATAAAAAGATCACATATAACCCAGGGGCTTGCTTTTAGAATTAAGTTATGAGATAATTAATGAGAACCCTTCACACAGTGTCTGACATGTAGTAAATACTCCATAAAAGGTGAAGATGCTGATAAGAATGGTGGTGGTACTAGTTGAATAGATCATTGAATTGATCAATTTTACCTATGTTTAAGGATTTTTAAAAACCATTGTATTTTGAAAAGAAGTGAAAATGGGGCTATAATGAAATCAGTGAATTTTAACTTTTAAGAATTATTACTTACATCTCATCCTAATTAATTTTTACTCCCTTGAGTAATACGTTCATTCATAAGCTTATTTTCTTAAGGAGGGGTCTTAAAACATTTAGAATATTGAGGCCTAGATTCACCCCTGTCTTCTTTCCTAATGAACCTTTAGAGGTACATGCAAGGCAAGTAGTTAATTCAATAGAA
>PVIC010019952.1:0-30037 GCA_004025085.1 Thryonomys swinderianus | reverse complement strand
GAATTTGTACCAGTATATGACATGACTTAATTTTCATTTTTTCCCCATTCCCCTACCCACCCTACAACCCCCACACCCTATATACCTAAGCTCTGTTTCCCCCTTTTTTAACCATCACAGTTTTTTCTTTCCCCTCATTACTTACCCCTACCCCCCATTTCCCTTAGAATATTTTCTATTTTACAATGTCTATTGTACATTCTAGGTCTCATTTACATTGTCAGGATGCAATCTTTTAAAGCAGCCCTGCCTTTTACGTTTTATTACTGAATTTTTAAACTCAATATTCAGGTCTTAAGAGAGTTTTCTTGCTTTGAAAATCTTGAAGATGTTCCTTCCTTCCTTCAATGTCAATATAAGCATGGAAAATGAAGGCCTAGACAGCACCTCCTGGTTATGGTGATGGGGAAAGTTTTTGCTAGTGGAGTGCACTGCTGACACACTGGGAAGAGATACTTCTGATGTGGGTTTCCAGTCCTTTGGTGGAGAGAGCTCCAGACAAAAAGTACCTACAAACAAAAGTATGCCATATCTAAGATGCTGTTATGTGGCTGTACCTCAGGACGGTTGTGTCACATGATGCAACACACAGACCAAGTATACCTTTCTGTGGTCCGGACCCTCTATCCTCATTCTCTACATTCAGTAAATGGCTTTTAGAGCAGAGAAGATACACATGTATTTTGGCTAAAAGGAACATGTTACCTTCCTTAATGAGAGGAAAGAAGAAATGAGATGGTAATAAAAACAAAGGAAACAAAGCTTATGTTTATAGGGGTGGGACGTGGTAGGGTGGGTAAGGGAATGGGAAAAAATGAGAATTAAATCATGTCATATACTGGTACAAATTCTCAATATTGAGTGTGATCATGATGTGTATATATAAGGTACCAACAAAAATTAAGAAAAAAAAACAGCGCACACTATGAACCTTGCAAAGGAAGATACAGTTGGAAAAGCTGAAGTGGCTCGTGTGCTCTACAGACTGCAGAGATGAGAGAGGTAGACAGCAGCTGTGATTGTGCTACTGTCAGAGCAGCCAGTGCACTGTGTAAGGCTGATTTTGATAAGGGTAGAATATGCTGCCTTCTAATTATTTAGCATAAATGTGCCCTTGAGATCATTCCACAATGGACCAGAAGAAAGGGTATTTTAAAACCACTCACATGTGCTGCCAAGCCCTCTGGGGTGTGTTTTGAAAAGTACGAATCTAGTCATAGTACACTGAGATAGAAGGATTCAATTTTGTCTCTGAACTGTCATCAGGTATAGGTTGATGATAGTAGGGCAGAGATGACATTGAAATCTTATATTCTTTGGGCATTTCCATATGGCTTTCATTTATTTCTTACTCATTGCAGTTCAAGTGTTGATAAAATATTTCAGAGTGACTCAAATTCACACAAGCGGCAAGCTTTTCTTTCAAAAATTGACTATGTGAGTATCGAGGTAGAGGCACGAGAGGAAGAGCTTACAGGTACCTCTCTGCTTGCCTGGCACTGTTGCTGTCCACAGTGGGCATCTGACATATAGACAGTTTATTGGGGGGATTAAATGAAATATTGCTGAAGTTCATCTTTTTCTAACATTCTGGGCCATCGCAGCAACAGGTTACCAAACATCACATAACGTTCTTGCAGCTAGAAAAAGTGTATTTTTTTTAAAAAAATGTGAATAAGTTTTGGATTTTATATCCTCAAATGAGGTTTAAAAATCTAAAGATGAGCTCCAGGCTTCCTAGGCAGAATGCAGATCATCCACAAAACTTAAGATATCACTATTTATGTTTCAGAAATCCTGTAATAGATTAATAGTGATTTATCTGAACTGATTTAAGAAGAATCTTAATCATTGAGAGATACATGCTGAAATATTTACGGATAATATAATGTACTGGGGATTTAGTTCAAAGCATTCTTTAGGGAATGACAGATGAGACTGAAGACAAATTCTGTGCTGATAACTTGGAATAGAAATATAATAGAAATATTAGAACTTATGCATATGTTTGAACAGTTTTAAAAGTTGGATTAGAGGAAGTAATCTTCCTGACAAATTGTACATGTGGTTTATGTACAAATTACCTTCAGTTTGCTTCTCATAACCGTCGTTTCCCTTCATGATAGAGCATCTATAAAAAGCATGTCCACAGACAAGCATCTGAGTAATTCAAGAGAGAGTGGCAGCATCCTAGACAGGCAGTACAGAGCACACAAGGAATCAGCTGCAGAGATAAGTGTCTTTAAGAGAGAGACAGCTCCTATTAGCCACTCTCCAGGATCTCACTTGTGCTATGCTGTACGGGACACACCAACATCTAGCATTTCAAGTTCTGGTTTATGGATTCTTAGGTTTGTCATTATGCTCTTACATTATTATAGTATTAACAGCGCAACTTTATACTGAGTTTGAAATCCAGCAGTGGAAATTTTCAGACTTTGCTTTTCTTCAGAATTCTTTTGGCTGCTCCAGTTTTCTTTCATGTCTATATAAAACAACTGCTCTATTTCCACAAAAACATGCTCCTAGTTTGGTAGTGATTACATTGAATCTGTAACAACTTGTTGGTAAAGAATATTAAAACTTTTTTTTTTTTGAGACAGGGTCTCGCTTTGTAGTTCAGGCTGGCCCTCAGCTCACTATGTAGCCCAGGCAAGCCTGGAACTCAGCAATCCTCCAGTCTCTGCCTCCCAAGTGCTGGGATTACAGGCGTGAGCTTAAAACTTTCAATGTGTGAGCACACCACCTCCATTCATATCTATAGCAATTGTAGGATGTTTTATAGTGTTCAGTGAACAAATGTACTTTTTTGTTACATGTAATGCTATTTTTTGATGCTATTGTAAATAAACTTAAACTTTTAGGTTGCTTATAGGTAGTATTTAAAACAATATTTTTACATATGATCTTGTATCCTCCAATCTTGATGAATTTATTTATCCTAGTAGTTTTTCTTTAGGTTCTTAGGATTTTCTACTTGGGATATCAGTTAGTCTCTAATAGTCAATTTTCTTTTCTTTCTTTCTTCTTCTTTTTTTTTAGTATTTGTGACTTTATATTTTTGCTCATTCTCTTCTTCCTTTCTTCCCTCCCTACCTCCTTTCTTTGTCCTCTTAGTTTCTTTCCTCTTACTTTCCTCCTTCCTTCTTCTGTCCATACCTTCTTTTCTTCCATGTTTTCAGAAAGAAGTGTAGTTATTAGCACTGTCCAGAATTCTTAGCACTATTTTTTTTTAGTTTTTTTAGTTTTTTTTTTTTTAGTTTTTTGAGAAGGGGTCTCACTTTGTAGTTCAGGCTGGTCCTGCATTCACTTTGTAGCCCAGGCAAACCTCGAACTCACAGCAATCCTCCTGCCTCTGTCTCCTGAGTGCTGGGATTACAGGCATGAGCCACCACGCCTGGCACTGCAGTATGTGGTACCACAATGGATCAAACTCGGGACCTTATGCTTGCTGGGAAGGTGCCAGAACCACTGAGCTAAATCCCCAGTCCACTCAACACAATTTAAGAACAGATATCCTTGCATTGTTTAAAGTCTTAAATGTACATAGTGGGGGATTTTAGTCTTTCATCAAAAACTACGGTATTAGGATTAAGCTTTTGTATGAATCAGACTCAGAAAACTCCATTCTTTCTATTTTTTGAGAGTTTTTATAAGTACAGTACATTCATTGTGGGGATTTGGTATATTTATGTAATGGATCTTAATTCTTATTTCCTCTTCTCTCCTTCCTCCCCCCACACTCTCTCTGGATCTCTTCCATTTGCAAAGGGTCAGTCTTTTCATTTCTTATTGTCTGTAGTGTTTTTCTTTATAAATTATTTATACTTTGAGTGTCTGATAAAGAAAAAACATGTGATATTTAGGCCTGTATGTCTATTATTTTACTTACCATTATGATCTAAATTCACATTCATTTTTTCCACAGTGACTCAAATTTAGTCTTCTTAATGCAGAATAGTGCTCTGTTGTGTACAGCACATTTTCTTTATGCATATATCTGTTAATGGTTTTAGAGGCCACTTCTAAGATTAGCTGTTATGTGACCTTTGCTGTTAGAAACATGGGTATGCGTGTATCATAGTTGTGATGCCTTTAACTCTTTTAGAAAGATATCTAAATGGGAAGAGCTGAGTCAGCTGGAATTTCTAATTTTAGTTTTTAAAAGAATCTCCATACAGATTTCCCTAGTGCTTGTACTAGTTTATATTTCCACCAACAATGTAGAAGTCTGACCTGCATCCATGCTAGTATTTATTATTATTTCACTTCTTTTCTTTGTTTTTTGTTTTTTTTTTTTTAGACAGGGTCTCGCTTTGTAGTTCAGGCTGGCCCTGAGCTCATTAGGTAGCCCAGGCAAGCCTCAAACTCAGCAATCCTCCACCCTCTGCCTCCCAAATTCTGGGATTACAGGCGTGAGCCACCATGCCCGGAACTGTGGTATGTTGTACTGATTGCTGGTGGGCATGAGTCACCACACCTGGCATTGTTGTATGTGGTTACCGGGGACTGAACCAGGAACCTTGCACTTGTCAGGCAGGCACCAGAACTATTATAGGTAGACAAGCTAGCTAGACCTGTGGTAAGCAGATAGATAGAACTGGCCTTTGAAAGACTTCCAAGAAAGACAACCCTTACCAGAGCTCAACACCATCAATGAAAACTACACTCCCAGATAGCAGTGACTAACAGGCCTCGTTCTTCTTCTAGGATGGAGGGTCAAGATCCAGACCCATCCCCTCCCTGGGAATGCAGCAATTGCAAATTCCCCTGATAGAGGGCCAGGACTTTGGTCCACCTAGAGGAGTCTTCTGACAAGAAAAACCCTATACGACTTGATTCCTCATTGGACCCCATTTGATCAGTATTGCTTGAGTACTTGTTGTAATCCCACTGGTTAACTATAGTTTGCCCATTTCTTTTGAATCTTATTGGAAGCCCCCACTTTGAGCCTGCCTCACTTCATAGCTTTGCTCCATAAAAGCCCTCTGAAAAGTGAGGTGGGTGGGTTACCCACCTTTCCAGGTTCCCCCTTCTGCCTCTCTTAGGCAGAAGCTTTTTTTCTCAAAAAGTGTTCTTAAATCTCTGTCATTCCTATAATTCATTCTGCGATATTTAGAGAATGTGAACTTGTGTTTCAGGTTGGGAGCTAAGCCTTGCTCCCCTGTGTCAGAACCACTGAGCTAAATCTCTGGCCCTATTATTTCATTACTTGGTAGCATCTTTTGGGAGTGAGATGGAACATCAGTATTATTTTGATTTGTATTTCTCTGATAGCCAGAAATGTTGAACATTTTTTCATGTATATATTAGCCACTTGCACTTCTAGAAATGTCTGTTAATTTCAGTTGCCCATGCTTTTGAATTGGTCTTTTATTTTGGAGCTGTCTGAGTTTTTGAGTTTTTACATATATTTTAGGCAATAGTATCTGTCAGAGTTCTTCTTTTTTTGGTGGTACCAGGGATTGAATTTGGGCCCTTGGGCTTGTGAGGTAGGCTCCTTAGAATTTTGTTTAGAAAGTTCTTGTCTGCACCTACATCTTCAGGAATTTTATCTATTTTATTTTCTAGCATATTATTTCTTTTTTTCTCAGGGCATATGATATCAATTAATGTAATAGAGAATGCTACAATAGGAATTAGAGATGTAAGATCACTGATCTTTGCAGATTATATAAATATGCAAAGAGGGAACCATAAAAAATCAGTGTAAAAACTATTATAAACAAAAAGAAATTTAATCAAGTGGCTGGTTATAATGTTAATATAAAAACATCAATTGTCATAATATGTATGAATAAAAACAGAAGATGTAATGAAAGATTCTATTTATGATAATAAAAGATATTTTAAAAGATATTTTCAGAATATACACAAGGAAAATGGTGAAATACTTAAGAGAAGCAAAGTCAAATTGAAGAAATTATTAGAAATATCATTTTATTAGAGAAAATGATACTACCCTACATGTTACTTTCCTAAGTTTATAGATTTTGTGGTACCACAACACAGATTTGTTGAGTTTTTATTGAAATATAAAAGTTTATTGTGACTGTTGACTCCCAGATTCTTAAGAAACAATGAAGCTATGAGCAGTGAAAAAGTTTTAAAAAATGGAATCAACACAAAACAATGCATTAATAGGAATAAGTTAATAACTTTTAGTCATCATTCTTACCATTAAAAGCTTCAACTCTCCAGTCAAATGACACAGACTGGCACACTGGGTCAAAAACTAAAACCTAATAGAGTGCTGATACAAGAGACACATCTAATCCAAAATGAAATTAATAGACTAAAAATTAAAGGATGGAAAATGATATTCTATGCATTAGGAACATAAAAGTAAGCAGGGTAAGCTGTTATCTGCCTCACTGGGTCTATAAAATCACCCCTATACATTCACTTTGTGCTGTCGGACTCACAGGAGACTAGAACTTCACTGCAAAGGTTCTAGTCACATCCCCTTCCCATGTTCCCTACAAGGAACAGAATAGGCAAATATATGGCTGTCCTTAGAACATTGTCCTTCTAGTCAGAAGGAAATGAAATTTGAGTGTAAGTTACTTTGACCACAGCGTGAGAAAGAGCAGGCAGGAAATCTGTCCCAGAAATCTGGTCTCCGCAGCATCGTCTCTTTCCCTCAGGATGTTAGAATGGTTTCCAGGATGGCATAGGGTATACTGTTGGTGTTGCTGGCAAGGGTGCAGGTGGTGCTGCTGACCAGCAGTGGCCCCATTTCCTCTTCACGCTCATACCTGATTTCATCTAGTAGATTTCTCCTTCAGGTTAATTCTCTATTATCTGATTATTTTTGTGTTCCCCTTTCAAAATACCTGCATGAGAGGTTTTTAAAAATCATGCACAAGAGAGCTGGAGATTTAGTTTAGTGGTTCTGGCGCCTGCCTCACAAGTGCAAGGGCCTGAGTTCGATCCCTGGTAACCACATACAATGCTGGGCGTGGTGGCTCATGCCTGTAATTCCAGTACTCGGGAGGCAGAGACTGGAGGATTGCTGAGTTTGAGGCTTGCCTGGGCTACATAGTGAGCTCAGGGCCAGCCTGGTTTACAAAGCAAGACACTGTCTCAAAAAAAAAAAATCATGCACAAGTGTTGTTATGTCAGTTGTTTTCCCATATGCATAGATAGACTGATTTTTAGATGTTAAACTAACTTTCATTTCTGGGGTGAATCGCAGTTGGTCATGGTTTGTATTCCTTTTACATGATGTTGGTTTGTTAATAATAAGGGATGTTATGTCTGTGTTTATAATAGGAAATGGTGCTTTGGGGTCAGGGTGATAATGGGCTCATACAGTGAGCTCAGAACTGTTACATCATCTTTTTATCAAAGAATTTTGTGGTATGGTGATGTTAAGTCTTTAAAGAGTGTTTGATAGAACTACCAAGGAAACTATTTGGGCCTTGAGTTTTTCTTTTTTCTTTTTCTTTTCTTTTTTTTTGTGGAAAGATTGTAAATTAAATTTAACATTAAGTTTTTTACTTTATACCAGACTTTCTATTTCTTCTTGAATCAGTTTTGATCATTTGTGTCTTTCTAGTAGTTTTTCTATTTTTGATTTGTATTGAGTTGTTCAGAATATTCATTTATAATTCTTTTATTTTCAGTGCAGTTGGTAGCGATACCCCCTTTCCTTGGTCCTGCCTACTTTGCCTCCTGTCTTTTTTCTTGGTCAGTTATCCAGAGTCTCTTAATATTTTAGGCTGGATAGCCCTTTGTCCTTGAGGGCCTTGCATGTTGCAAACTGTGCCTGCTTTAAACATGGATTTTATAATAGGACATGTTTATAATCCACAGGTGAGGATGTAAGCCTGGGCAGGGGGAGAGTGGAACTGAGCACAGGCAGCCAAGCAGTGCCAGAGCCCTGGGTGAACCCTAGGAGTGTGGCTCTCCATCCTGTCTGAATTGCTGCTGAGGCTTCATCCTCTTGCTTGCTCTCTGCTATGGGTCTGTGCAGCAGAGGCAGCACTCTGTATTTACTCCATGGAGTACTTCCTGTCTGACAATAACTGACAAGGAAGGCCTAGTTAGAAGAAGGGAACCTGTCATAGCATTGTGACATGCACTGTCATCATGCCCAAAGAAAGGTGTAAAGAGTTAACTCCACAATTGGCTTGCTTTGAGAAGTGAGTCTGGCTGAATTCTACAGGCTGAAGTCTGAGTAACTTACACCCAAATTTCATTCCCTTCTGACTCGAAGGATAATGTTCTAAGGATAACCATGTATTTGTCTATTCTATTCTTTTTAGGGAACAGGGGAAGGGGATGTAACTAGAACCTTTGCAGTTAAGTTCTAGTCTCCTGTGATCTGACAGCACAAAGTAACTTAACAAATAGAAGACTTAAAGAAGCTGAGCTTGGGACTGATCCATGCTATTCTAGGTAGCCAAGATGGCAGACCCGAGCTTGCCACACCTTCCATTCCATCCTTAGGAGCAAGCAGTATAACAGGTCACTCAGAGAACAGCATGTTTTCATATCCTAGAACAGTGAGGAATTACGTAGATGAAAGACCTGGTGTAGTTCTGCCCTGGAGCACCATTGAACATGTTACCACTGGGGTCTTTGTTATTCCTGGAGGTAAAGATAAAGAGTCAAGTCTTCAGCTTTGGTTATGTCACAGCTAGTTTGCAGGCAGGAAAGCTTGGCCCGGTCACAGTCCCAGTTGTCCAATTGATTTTCTCAAATAAGATTGCTTCTGACAGTTCCTAATTTAAGAATGCTTTGTCTAGTCCTTTGTGAACCTTGTTTATATTAATTTCTATGGAAACCACATGTAACTTGCCTTTACCCCAACTGATTGGCAATTAAAAAATCAGTGCTTCTTGGCTGGAGATTTAGCTCAGTGGTTCCGGCGCCTGCCTCGCAAGCACAAGGTCCTGAGTTCAGTCCCTAGTAACCATATACAATGCTGGGCGTGGTGACTCACACCCACCAGCAATCAATACCACATACCACAGTACGTGGTGGCTCATGCCTATAATCCCAGCACTTGGGAGGCAGAAACAGGAGGATTGCTGAGTTTGAGGTTTGCCTGGGCTTCATAGTGAGCTCAGGGCCAGCCTAAACTATAAAGTGAGACTCTGTCTCAAAAAAAAAAAAAAAAAAAAAAGCAAACAAAAAAATCAGAGCCTCAGACTGGACAGCACCTTGGTCTGTTCCACTGGCTTCTGTCATCCTGGCACCCTGCTCTTCTCTCTTAATTTTGTCTCGTAGAGTATTTTTTTTCTCAGGCCTGCATTTACACTGAGCAGGTGGGACTGAAGACTTACTACAGAAGTCCCCAGTACACCGAGACAAGGCAGTTCCTACAGTCACACAGATCATCAGGAACCTCAGGGGCAACATTTTCAAAATGCTTGCATGGGGAGCTTGTAAGGTCTTAGAATTCCTCCTTGAAGATATGGTGTGCACAGATAGCCTTGTTCTCCTCTATCCACACCTGTAACTGTGTGTGGTAAGGCTGCATCTCAGCTGGAAAATTAACACTTGAATCCTAAATAATAATAATAATTATTGTCTCTGGTTATTTTGAATCTACTGACAAAAACCTTTACAAAATAATTGCACTGATCAGTCCCATTTGGGATGCAGGGGAAGATTCTTGAGTTAGTGTGTGTTGAGAACATTAGTGAGAATTTGGCAATGGTCTTATGTTTGTCAGAGTAATTGTCAGGAATATATTGTGTTAAGATGCCTGATGTTGTGTCTTGTAATAGCACGTGGGTTCCACCAAGAAACAGATGTTTCTTACTCCCCTGGAATAAAATATCATAATCTAACCACACCCACCAACTCCACTACTGAGCAGAAGTAGAGGCATGTGTGGCACATCTCAGATCTGTGTAATTGCAGTCCAGAAGCTCTTTGGAGGGGGATAAGTGGTTTTAAAAAGAAACAACTCATTAGAATATCAGATAAAGGAACCCTGTATGAATTGTGTTTATGGGAACCTTAGCTGTCCCCAAATTTGTGCATGAAACAACTGATTTCTCTTTACCAGACCTGTGGTCCCTGGATATCTTAAACTTTATGTGTCAAGGACAAAGTAAAGAAGAAAACCATTTTACTGATTTTTGGTTCACTGAGTTTTGGATCATTCAATTCCATCATATTTTTGTTCATATAAAAGCCTTTCACAATATTATTTTTGGAATTGAAATATAAGTCATTCCATATAATTTACTCCTTTTAAATGCCTAATACAGTGGCTGTTAGCATTAGCACAAAGGTATCCAACCAATACCTTTGTCTCTCATGCCCCCAAATCACTCCAGGGAAGTCAGGACCCCTCAGGACGGCAACTTGCTGCTCAGTGTAATAAAAGTAGTGGCCACTAGATGGAGACCTCTCTCCACAGCCCTGTTGGCCACGCACAAGCCAACGCTAAAATCAGAGTGGCCTCAGGCCAAGGATTGTGTGCGCCTGCCCAGGAAACAGACACTCCCACTTCCCCAAGAGGAGTTTTGTCTTCCCAGTTTCCCAGAGCAGGCCGTATTTGAGCCTACTGGGCCAGGAAAGAGTTTTTAGGCAGCAAGTGGAAGAACAGTTTTTATCTTACTGTTACAATTGATTATCCTTTGACTCTTTTAGGGAAAAAAAAATCTAGTTCATAGAAAGCACAAGTCATGTTACTTGTTTTACCTAGGATGAGACTTTTTTTAAGGACTACATTTAAAATTAATATAATTAATAGCATTTTTAGGTGGCACAAAGGGATACCACAGCTGTGAGAAGCTCTTCAGTACCTGGGGGCTGGTGCTGGGGGAAGGGTACAGGAAAACTGAGCAGAAATCCTTGTCTCCAAGGGAGGAGGATGTTCAGCTCCCAGAAACAGGCAGAAACTGGTGTCTTACATGTCTGGGAATCCCCCACTGCCTACAAGGAAACATTTCAATTCATTTGTTCTTCTCTGGGGCCTCTGAAGCAGGCAGCTTTTGATTTATTTTGTGCCATCAGATAACTCCTGGGGAAGGACAGGCCCATGGTAATTTGGAACTTTGTCATGCAGATAATGCAATCAGGAAACTGTCCTTTATAGAATTAGATGCCCATGCATGCATGTTAGAGTTATGGGTGCCAGCAGGAGCCCACAAAGAACAGAGGAAGGATGGTAGGTCCCTTGTAAGGCTTAACTACTAGCTTTGAAACTTGGAAATCGGAGTTTAGGAGTACACCTCACATGAACTGCGCACCTCAGGTTTCCCCGCCTCTTGCTGCTGCGATGCACCTGTAGCACTGAGAAAAGTGGGGATTCCTTTCTATCTTCCCCAAGGGCTGCCTCTTTTCCAGAGATCTTCTGTCATGCTATGTGGACATGTGCATGTGTGTGCATATGTATATGCATTATGCGCATGTGTCTGCAGTCAGAACCACACAGCTCATAGGCCTGCTCAGTATCAGGGGTCTGTTTGATTTTAGTGATAATCCTGTTGTATCCTGCTGTTGCTATTATCCCCATTCTCTCACTGAGAAAACTAACATGCCAGGTGTCAAGTAAGGTCTCTGGGCACTGGAGAAACAGTATTTGAATTGGGGTCTTCTAGCACTATCTTTCAATCTGTCACACTTTCTCAGAATTACCCTGGCCAGGAAGACAATGTACCTCATGCGATTGTACAAATACATGCATGTGGCTGCCTCCATCACAGCAGCCACCAGCTTTACCTTGGGCAAGAAGCAGCCTGGAAAGACCTAGGTCCTCTGGGCTGCTCTCCAGCACACAGGGTGCAAGTTTGGGAGGGTGGGAGTTGGCATACTCACCAATCATCTTTATATGGACAAGTTGTGGTATTGCATAATGCTACTGTATCATGTCCTGTTATTAAACATCTGCTTAAAACGCTTGGAGTATAAAGGCACTTCAGAAATATTTGTTGAGGAACTAAATGAGTGGATAAATTAGATGAGCATAGCACCTGGTCATAGAGAATCATGAAGCCAGTGGCATACTCTACCAGGCACCACTCAGACCTATGCTCTATGAAGAAGCTGGTCTGGCTCCTTTCTGCAGGGTCTAGTGTAATGGCTCCAAGCAAGATGTGCTTTGGGGAGAGTCTCTGCACTGCATTCTTTGCGGCTACCACACTGGGGCACAGTCGGACTTTCAAAAATTACATGGTCAAGACACAGTTTGTTTTCCCAGCATCCTCCCAAATAAAAACCAACACAGCCAGAGAGAGGGACCAAGGATTAAAAGGGTGAACCAGCATAAGCCAGACATGAGAGTGTACAGTTTCAGAGGAGCTGACATACATGGTGGAGGTGGTGGTGGTGGTGGTGGAATTGTGGAAGCCCAGTCTCCTATCTGGGAGGGAGCAGGTGCAAGCAAGGCCAGGACTCAGCCCTCGGGTGGGTGGCCCAGGCTGCTGTGTGGCCCCAGTGTACTCACTGTTGAGGAGCTTTTATGTTACAGATGCCTAGTCTAAGTGGCAACTCACATGCCATCCTGATGACAAGGATTGGAAGGTGGAGCATGATTAAGATAAGGCCTCCTTGTAACAATACTGACACTGAGGTTGGCACAGATACATAAACCACAAGGTCTGGGGCCCAAGACGGTTACAAGGCTGTCACTATACTCAAGGTAATGCATAGGACACACAAATGACGCTTAAGGAAGCATCTGCAGTTTGGTGGTGGCATGACTAAAGGGTCCTGAGAAGAGGATAAGAGCTTAGCAGCTGTGGGTCTTCTTTACTGATGAAGTTTTGGGAACCCAAGGCTGGATGGACATTAGAAAGACTAGGACAGAGGTAGAGGAGGATCACTGAAAGGGAGGTGTATGGTGTATGGGAGAGGGAGAAAGGGCCCCAGTGGGACTCTGCTGGGAGAAGCCAGTGCAGACTCAGGCTTGGGACGTGGTCCAAGTGTTAAAGCTCTCCTCTTGTGGGTGTTTATTAGCAGACAATTTAGGGACAACCCTGGTTATAAATGTGAAAAATAATTACTACAGATAAAACTCAACTAAGAAAATGAAGTTTTTACAAACTAGCGTACAAGGTACCTTAACAAAAGATAAAATCACATTAAAATATTATGGAATTTGAGTGTAAACCCAAAAGAACTGAAGTCAGGCTCTTGAAGAGGAATTTGAACACCTATGTTCACAGGAGCACTGTTCATACTAGCCAGAAGTTAGAAATAGCCAAGCACCTGTGACCAGGTGAATGGATAAACAAAGTGGTATGTACACAAAGGGGACGTTCTTCACCCCTAACAAGGAAGGAGGCTCTGACACATGCCAAACAGAGATGTAACTCAAAGGCCTTATGTTAAGTGAAATAAACAATTTTCAAAAGGGAAAATAAGGGGGCCAGAGGGTTAGCTCAGTGGTTCCAGTGCCTGCCTCGCAAGCGCAAGGTCCTGAGTTTGATCCCTGGTAACCACATACAATGCTGGTTGTGGAGACTCACACCCACCAGCAATCAATACCACATACCACAGTGCTGGGCATGAGCAATTCCAGCACTCGGGAGGCAGAGACAGGAGGATTGCTGAGTTTGAGGTTTGCCTGGGCTACATAGTGAGCTCGGGGCCAGCCTGAACTACAAAGCAAGACCATGTCTCAAAAAAAAAAAAAAAAAAAAAAGGGAAAATCCATATGATTCCTCCTACGTGAGATCCCTAGAATGGCCAGATTCAGAGACAGAGTAGAGCAGGGAAGGGAACAGGATGTCAGTGTTTCATGGGGACAGATCTATTTTTACAAGATGAAAGAGTTCTGTGGCTGGATGGTGGCGGCGGTGCACAACAGCATGAATGTGTGTCATGCCACTGAGCTCTATGGTTAGAAATGGTTCAGATGAGAAGTTCTATGTTCTAGATATTTTACTAATGTGAAAAATTGAATGAAAGAGCTCACTCTTTCAGGCAGGACTCACGCTTCACTTGGGAATGCATTTGGCTCCTCTTACAGTGAGGAGAGCCCAAGGGGAAGAAGGGCAGGGAGATGTCCTTAAACCGCATTTACTCCTTCTAGAGGTGCCCCAGTAGCAGGTGGTGGTGGCTGGAGGGCCAGAAGCATGGTTCAAATGGCCCCTAAGACTGGTTCTCTGTGGCTCCAACACCCTGCACAATCAGAGATGAGGACCAGGGCCTGGACGTGGCAAGCAGCTGAGCAGCCTTCCTTGAGAACAAAAAGAAAGCAAAACACATTTTAAAAACTTTTAAAGTCATATTTAATTTAGTGGTACAGTTTGGATTTGCATAATGATCACATTAATAGAGAATTTGTACCTTTACATGAGGTATCTTGATTCCTTTGTTTTTCTCATTCCCTTGCCTTCCCTTCAACCCTGCTTCCTCTTCCTTATTCACAAAAGCCCTATTCCCATTTTGTCTTTCTTTTCTCATTTTTTCTTTTTCCTTCCTTCCTCCTTCCTCCTTTTAGTTCCTCCTTCCTATTAAATGATATGTTTTTTTTTCTCATTTCACATTGTCTGTTGTACATTTTGGTCCTATTTACATTTTCAGTTTCTTATACCAGAGACTCAATGCAAATTTACACATGAGTATCTGGTTTATTTCACTTAAGAGTATAGGCTCACGGTGCATCCATTTAGCAATAAATGTCTCAAGTTTGTCCTTCTTTATGACTGAATAGTTCTCTATTGTATAGAAAAAGCACATCTTTACATATTTATCAGTTGATAGGCATTTGGGTTGTTTCAAGATTTAGTCATTACAAACTGTGTCACTGTAAACATAGGTGTGAGTATATTGCCATGGTAAGATGTTTTCAGTTCTTTTGAGAATATATCCAGAAGGTGAAAGAGGTGGTTCAAATGGAACCTAAATCCTAGTTTTCTGAGGAATCTCCACACTGATCTCCACTGTGGTTGCACCAGTCTGTACTCCTACCAGCAGTGGAGAAAGATTCCTTTTTTTCCCATATCTCTACCTGTATTTGTCGTTGATTCATTTCTAGCCATTCTTTCTGGAGTGAAATGGAATCTCAGCATTGAGCCAAACACTTTTTTTTTTTAAACAGGGTCTTGCTTTGTAGTTCAGGCTGGCCCTGAGCTCACTATGTAGCCCAGGCAAACCTCGAACTCAGCACGACTGCCTCTGCCTCCTGAGTGCTGGGATGACAGGCATGAGCCAACACATCCAGCATTGTGGTATGTGGTACTGATTGCTGGTTGTGGTATTGTTGTATGTGTTTACTGGGGATTGAACCAGGGACCTTGTGCTTGCTAGGCAGGCATCAGAACCACTGAGCTAAATCTCCAGCCCAAACCAAACACATTTAAAAAAATACTTCTTAAGAAATATGAATATCCAAGTATCTTGAGTAATTTAGATACTCAACTTTAAAGCTTGCAAAAACCTTGAGGTCAGTGTCCCTTATTTGTAGTGTGAATGCTGGCAAAGTTTGCCCTGATGCAGATACCAGGCAAGGAAGTTCTGAATGGGGCCTCAATTCAAAACAGATTGACCAATGAGACATTTGGGCAATAGTGGTGGATAGAAGGCTGCTACCCTCTCCTTGGCATGCTCATTTCTGACTCTGGCCCCCAAAACTTCACCAGAAGTACAATTCTAGAAAAATTGAGGAGGTTTAGAAGGCTTCAGTTTCTGGAAACTGGCAACCTGCCCACAGGAGACAGGCTTTTTCTCCAGCTGCAAGGTCCACCTGGTTTATTTGGAATTGAGAGGTCAGCTAGCGTCCAGTCTTGACCTCCAGCAGAGGCAGAAGCCTTTGGATGGGCATGCCAGCCCCTTGTTTCCATGCAAGATGGTGCCTTTGCCCAGGCCTGACCCAGAAGATTGTTCCAAAGTGGCCCAGCAGTTCTTCCTGATGACTCAGAGCAGGCAGCACCACTTCCCATTGGCCACAGCCCTGCTCAGGGTTCTCCTGAGAGTAAGGATGTCTTCCAGAGGTGGAAATCTGCTCTTGGGCTCCTGTTCCAGCCTTGCCCACAGGATGGCAGCCCAAGTGCTAGAAGAGCACAAGTGTGTCGGTTAATTTCACAGAAAATTAGAGCCAGTAATGCTGTTTCCAATTTGAAAACAGAAATCTGAGGTTGTCTCTGGAGGCAACTTATCTTCACCATCCTGACTACCACCAGAAAAGCAGAGAGGGTAGACTTCAGGCCTAGGTGTCAGCTGGGAACGTGGGGCAGTGGATGTGTCCCTCCCTGTTGACTCCTGTGTTGGCCAAGTTTATACTGGGAGCAGGAGTCCTTCCCAGACAGTCTGTGGCCTCCTGTGATGCCAGTGAATGTGGCCTCTGGGTCTGTAGAACTGTGAGACAGGAGTCCTTCTTCCTCACCACCTCCTGTTGACTGGACCTGTGGCTTCAGGGCTGACATGGGTGTTTTTCCTCAGATGCTATGTGTTTGGAGTGCAGGAAGCAAGCCTTAGGTAGTCGTCTGCCTGTTTCCTGAGAGGAGCAACAGGTTCCATCCTTGTGACCCTTTACTCGTGGCAGCACCGTGGGGGTCACTTTATTCCCACCTAGGTGTTTTTCTTTGTGCAGAGTTCCCAGTTGCTTTTTGCATTTCACGAAGACCGAATATGTCATCCACATCCTTCTAGCAAAATGAGGGCAGTCCCACTGGGGCTAGGTTGGCGCCACCTAATGGACAGCATTTTCCGACTCTCCAGTGGCTCTGTGGAGCCCGTGTCAAGGAGACTTCTGAGCCACCATTTTCATTGTAACCAGTGTTGGCTGGAGATCTGCCAACAGGGTCACTGCTAGCACTGCTCAGTGGCCAGGCCAGAGGTGAGGCTGGGCCTGTCCTGAACCTGGCAAGACAACAGATATGTTTTTTGAGGCCAAGAGGCGCTACGACTGTGATATGTTCCGTGTTCTTTAGAGCACAGTGTGGCACTCTGTACACTGCTGAGCTCAGAAAACCCTGCTCCTAGCTTTGAGGCATTGCTGGCTTCTTGGCACCGTCAGGGCCAGATTTGGCCCCTGGCCCCATGCTTCAAGCCTGTGGAGACCAGGTGACTGATCACAGGGCACCAGCTGCTCCTTTATTGTTAAAGGGGAATGTTGGTAGAGTCTCCCCTCCCCAGTGTCCACTGCTACATGAGGGCAACTGTAGTTTCCAGCAAGGTTCCCTTGAGTCTGTGCTGCTGGGAGGGAGGGGAAAATGTCACCCTCTCAACTCAGGAAGCCCAGAAAGGGCCCTGCTCAGTGAGGGTTATAGTGATCAGGGCCCCATGTGTGGCTCTGCCCTTGCCCAGGGAGGAAGTGGTCACACGGGCCATAGCTTTGTAGTCACAGTGGTTCCCATGTGGGGCCACCCAAAGGGCTCCACAAAGTAGGAGCAACTGCTCCAAAAAGTAAGCACGAATGAAAGGGAGACCAGCCTCCCTCTTTCAGGCACTAGCCCGAGGGTAGGATTCCACTGGGGTGGAGGATGAGGATCTCGGGCCCCAAAGTGCTTCCTTTGTGGAAGCCGGTTCAGCAAAGTGGTATATCCCGATCTGGGCCAGTGGGGAGAACTGCGTTCCTAATGAAAGAAAAGGATGGCAGTCTTACAGGCTGCAGGTGTGGACCTCTCAAGTCAGGCCCAGATGCAAGAATGTCCAGCTTCCTATGATGGACTTGAGAAGGGACATGCCCACAGCTGGACAAGCAGGACCAGGCTACTAGGAGGCTACTGGGGGCTTCAGGAAGATGATGGCAGTTGGAGAATTGGGGTAGATGCAGACTTTGGGGGAGTGTGAGCAATGGACCCAAGCTCCTCTGCCCTGGTCTCTGCTCCCTGATGGTGTGTAGTAACAGGAGCTCAAGGAGATGGTAGTTGATGAAAGTGCAGACCTGGCCTGGTGTCTGTGAGCTGTCTGTGGGCAGTGCCAAAGACAGAGAGCCAGGCCAAGCAGGGCTGCCATGGAGAGAGGCTAGGGAGTGGGCGCCTCAGCTCTGCAGCTGGACAGTAGCCCAAGATCCATGGGTCAAAGTATATGAGGTGAGATATTTTTAAAAACAGCAGAACACCTGGCTGGAGTGATCTCAGAAACAACTTCTCCACTGGTCCTGGGAACTCCTGGCACCACACAAGGACCTTGATTGTGCATGTTTTCAAATAAAAAAAAAAAAACACCAGTGGCTTCATGTGGGGAAATCATGACAGAGATGTTTTTCTTTTTAAAAACTCTGTGGTTAAAAACCAATGTTTTAGTCTGGCAGCCTTTCTATTGATTATAATGCTTATTTTGACTTGGAAAAATTAAATGGGATGAGGGAAAAGAGTGCAGGAAGCAAGTCTTAGATAGCCTCTTGCCTAAGTTTCCCGAGAGGAGCAGCAGGTTCCATCCTTACGGACTTTACTCATGGCAGCACTGTGGGTGTCAATTCTCCCAGCACTGTGGGGAAAAGAGAATGATTTATTCTGCATACAAAATGGCACGATAGCTGGTCAGTGGCTTCACTGAACCCTGCCCCTGCCAAGTTAGCATAGTTCTCTCCCTTCCTTCACTGGTTTGGGCAAGAAAGTGAAGTTCAGGGGATCAGGGAGGTTGAGGCATTGTAAATAACAGAGCATTGTGAGAGCCAGGCTGTCCTGGAGAGCTGTGCCGTCAGTGTGTGTCCTGAGCCCCAAGTGCCACCACAAGGCCAGACCACAGCACAAGAGCTGAACCCACAGATTTTCTGGTGCACCCTGCCCCAGGGTGTTGCTTTCCCCGTGAGCTAGCTCCCCGAGTGAAACAAACGTCTGTGCCGTCCTTCAGAGTAAGGCACGGCTCCTATTTGGTGAAAGGTGGCATCGTCTCTCCATCTCAACACCAGGACATAACATTTGCCCAATCTACTGTGTCAAGTTTCCTGACGAAGGATGCTTGTGGGTTTCTGTTACAGTGGCCCTGGGGGTGGACATTACTTAGGGATGATTTGGGCTCTGCCTGTCCTTGACCCGAGGGCTGTTTGAGCCTTGTCATCACCACTCTTGTTCTCTGGTGACAAGGTTACTCTCCAAACTTTTTAAACCATGTACATATTAGGGACACTTGCCTCTTATTTAATTTATTAACAAATGAGTTCTATTGTACAAGTATATTCTGTGTCTTGTAAAACACACAATCAGCTCTCTCCTTAGTAGTATTTAGCTCTTAATTAACACTTGCACATTTTAGGCATGTTGGCTTAACACTTTGTGACAGAACTTGCAAAAAAAAAAATGTAGTTCTAACTTTACAGTGAGTTTGTATTTTTGGTGATCTGAGCTGGAAAATGTATCCCAGAAAGAAATGTCATTTCAGGAAGGAACCCAATGAGTTTATTATGATATTCCTCTTTAAGTCCTGTTCTTGGACAGGCAAGGGTTTCCATAGTTTGTTTGATCTACTGTTGTAGTGGTGGTTTTCTCATAGGACTGTTTTTAAACTCTGCCTTGAGTGACTGCAAACAGAAAAGGCCTACATGGACAAGCCGACATGGCATATATAGGTATGGACACCTGGCAGGTCTTGTTGGGATTTGGAAGGAGCTTGATGGGGCCACGGAAGTTCAAATTCATCACTGCGGAAGTGGCCAAAGCAGTTACTGAGGGATGAGCAAAGGCCTAGGGTTCCACTCTTTGCTTGCAGATCACTAGCAGCACATCGTTGCCGAGCTGTGAAGAGAACAGCTCTTCTGGGGAGTTTTCAGAGCACTTCATTCTTAGAGCAATATCTGTCTCAGCCTGAGTACTCCACTCTAATGTTAGCTCCCGGAGGCTGCAGCTGCCAGCCCTCTGGTTTCTGTAGCTCCTCAGACACACACTCCTGAACCCTGAGCTACACAACCCTCCATTGCTGACTTTCCTTGCAGCTCATCTGTCCTTATCCATCCAGCCTGAGCTCCTGCAGACCTTAAAAAGACTGATCAGGTCCTGTGCTGCTGCACCAGAATCTTTGATCTCTGACCTAGTCTCCTAATCTGCAGCTCTGCTGTAAGGGCCCCATCATTATTTCCTGTCCAAACTGCCTCCTGCTGATCTCCAGGCTCAGTCTGCAGACTATGCCCCTGCGGTCCACTGAGGCCGTCACCCTCGACCCAAAACCACCACAAGGCTGTTGCTCATCACAGTGCATCAGGAGATTGACAGTCTGCTTCCTCACCTCCAGTTCCGGTATCAGGTTTTAGACCTGACAGATCCTGTTGGAGTAGAGACGACTTCAGGCTTCTGTGCTTTGTTAAAACTGCCATGTTACCCTGGAAGCTCCTGGCATTGTGCGTCCTACGCTGTGTTTTCATCTTAGAACAACACTTTACTGACTCTTTTCTCGGCTGTCTGGATCCACCTGTTAATGACAAGCAGCTAGAGGACAGGTGACATGTTGGTTTCCCTTCATACCTTAGAGCCCAAGTGGGCTTCAATAACTATTTATTGAGTGGCTGGTTACTTAAATCAGTGAACGAAAAAATAAAAGAAAAGAAGAATACTTATATGCAATTAAGCTTCTATAGGAAGGAAATTTACCATTAAGATGAGAGAGTGGGGGATAAGTTTAAATGCAACATTTAGAGGTATAACTCTTTTCTATGAATTTTAGCACTTTACAGCTACTGTATTGAGATGTAGCTTGAAGTGACTCTGAAGTGGGACTTTGTTCCATTGGTGGCTGGAGCCAAACCATTGGCCATTTTGCCCTTAGCAGAGATTGGTCCACCTCCACTGTCATTGTGGTGGTCCTGTGGAGGTCACGGCTGGCAGGGAACTTGTCACTCAAAGCAGGCTGTCGTCAAGTCCTCAGGAAAAAGTCCCACATTTGCATTCGTCCCATATTAGCTTTTAAATTTTTTAGTGATAAATTCTCATTTAATTCACATAACTTGTATTTTTTAAAATTTCAAAGGTTTGTTTTTCTGATGTTTCCTAGATGTTTGGAATAGTTCTTTATATTTCATCACACTGTTTATCTTAAAAATATTTTGATTAGAGTATTACTCTGCATTAAAGAAAGACAAGTTTCATTTATTTATGTGCAAATGAACACACCTTGAGGACACACTAATAAGTGAAATTAATAGATCACAGATATGTAAATACCGTATCTTTTCTCTAGCATGAGAACCTGTAGATAAATGAGTATCAGAATGTATGATAGATTTTGTGAAATAGGAAACACTCAAAGGGAATGTGGTAGGGGAAAGTAATGAGGGGAAAGAATAAATATTATTTGAAAAGAAAATGAAAACACATGTATAGAGGGGGTGAGAGATTATGGCGTGGGTAGGGATAAGGGTTAAAAATGAGAATTAACTTGTGTCATATACTGGTACAAAGTTCCCAATGTTGAGTGTGATTGTGAGCTGTCTATAAAATGTACTAATAAAGAATTCAATTTTAAAAAACTAAAACAAAATTTTGAAATGCAAATGTAAACTAACCTGGAACAGAATTGACCTTTATTCTGACCAGGTTCCCAGGAAGCATACTACTGTAAAAGTCCATCATGACTTTGGAACTCGCTCCTTGCTGCAGTGACAAGACACAATTCTGCAGCTCTCAGGACAATGACTGTACCGGGTAAAGAGGAACCTACCGCAGTGATGGCCTGAGTCACACACCCCAGGGCCCTCAGCCTCTGATGGAAATCACTGATCATCCCTTCCCTAGGTCAGGACTTTCACATGCCAGCGGGTTTCTGCAGGTCTCCCCTGCTCTTCCCTGGACAGACAGTGTGGGTGGGACAGCCATCCTATGTTATCATTAACACCCCATGATGTTTTGATTTGTTGTAAGACTTAAAACTCCCTGAATCCAAAAAGGACTAGAAGCTTGCAATACCAATTTACACATGCAGAAGGACAAATAAAATTCAGACTAACTTTGCCGGGCATGGTGGCTCACGCCTGTAATCCCAGCACTCAGGAGGCAGAGGCAGGAGGATTGCTGAGTTTGAGGCTTGCCTGGGCTACATAGTGAGCTCAGGGCCAGCCTGAACTAAAAAGCGAGATCCTGTCTCAAAAAAAAAAAAAAATTCAGACTAACTTAAACCTGAGCAACAATGATAAAAGATAGAAGGGTCCAATCAATAGTTTGACTAAGGTATTAAAATACCCAGGTATCATGGATTACATACCTGTAAGCCAAGGGCTCAGGAAGATTGTCCTGAGACCAGCCTGGGCTTCATAGTGAGTTTACAGCCAGCCTGAACTACATAATGACACCTTGGCTAAAAGAAAGCCCAAAACACAAAAAAACTAAGATACCTTTGAGCTCCTGGTCCTAAGCCCAAGGCACAAGGAGCTGCCTTATGCTGTTCAGTTGTTCTGTTGTCTCACAGGGGTTCGGATACTCAGGTGAACAGGGCAGAGAGCTCTTTTTGAGAAGGGAGGGCTCCCTGAGAACCCCCAGACAGGGCCTCCTGCTGCAGAGGAAGCAGTGGTGTAGAGGAGAGTCCTCCTAGAAGGATTTAGTGGCCACTCTACCTCCAAGTTTCTTATTTATCTATCTCTCTTTTCCCTGCTCCCAGCACCATGACTTGCTATTTAAGAAGTGAATTCATTGTGAAGGTACGGCTCCATTTACCCCTGGAACCCACAGATGGCATAACCAGGGAGCAGGAAGCCAGTGGTGCTAGAGGACAGCACCTGAGCCAGCCCCACCTGTGTACATCTTCACCCCCCACTCCCCACAATCCTGTGTCCAGGGTTCATTCTAAGGAAATGGTCACCGTGGTCACATGCCTCAATACAAGCCTTTCATAATGGGGTCATTATAACTACAAATAATATGAATACCCAGCAAGCAATGGCTACATGGATTAAAAATCATTAGACTCTGCAATGCTGGGAGACAATACCACATACCTGTAAGTGAAAAGGCAAGACATGTGATGATACATACAGGATGCATAATTATTCCTGCAATTGATGTCATAATAAGGCTGTTAAACATCTGTGTGCTGAACTGTGCTGTAGGTGGGAGTCAGGTCCATGTGAACTTTGTGGGGTAAGTCTGCTTAGCTTCCCTGCATGACCGGCACAGAGATGGATGTAAAAAAGTTGGCTCATTGGCCTGAGTCTGTTCAGGCTCTGGATTCTGACCCAGACTGTCTGATTTCAGTAGTTTTTAGCATTACGTTATTCTGGTCCCCAGTGCATGTTACCCTCCCCTGAAATAATCTCACACTCACGACTGGAGGAGATGCAGAATAATGTTACCATTAACTACCTCTGGGTAGTGAGATTATGAGTGACTTTTAGGGTCTTTTTTTATTCTTTATGCTTTCCAAAATTTGGATAATGAATGTGCCTTATTTTTTTTAAGGAAGAAAAAACTATTTTAACAAGGACTCAAGTGAAAGAATTTTGGCTGGGTCAGTAGACGGACTCATCAGTCTTCTTGGTGGTTTTGGGTGACTTCCCTGCTATCAAGGCCTGTGCTGATGCTTGCCTCTGTTGTGCTTTGACTCTTTATGGGTCAGCTTTTGGCCACCCACCGCAGATTTCCTGAATGTGATGCGGAAGGTCTGGTGGGGAGAGAAGAGACTTCATCTTGCTGATCTGCCAAGTGCTTACCTCTCCAGTCTTTCATGGCCTTTGGCTAGCAGACCAAACTGGCAGGTGGCAAAGCACACCCAGCACTACACTGGGGGCCTGCCAGCACCTGCCCTTGGGAATCAGAGAAGAAAGGGGCCTCCTAGGGCAGAGAGGGTGCACTAAGGTCCCATGGTGATTTGCTGTTAACCTCATTACAAAGCTGCCTCGAGGTGTGCTACTAAGAAGTCTTATACTTTGAGGACACTGAAGACAATATTTTCTCCTTTTTCGAAAATGACCTTAATTCAGGGTTAACACTGAGTGACAATCAGGGCTTTATTGGGGGGCATCCAGAGGGAAGATTTGATTGTGGGTGGCTGAGTCAGGGACCTCCCCACAGGATCATTGCGAACACAGTGCCCACAGCGCACACATACACACATTCACACAGGCTTGCATGTACATGTGCTGACCATAGTGACTTAGTGTCCTTAGTCCTGGAGTTTAGAAGAAATTCTCCCTGAAGAATTATAACAGCACACAACAGTGCTCACACCAGTCCCAGGACTGCCCATGGGAGAGAGTATGACTCACAGATAGAACTGGGACATGGCCCCTGAGGGTCTCAGACCCATGCCATGCCCAGTGGGATTAAAGCCACATTTTCTTCTATTTATACAGCTTTTATTTCCTGTTGGGTTAAGACATTTGCTCTTACATCTTTTTATTGTTGTTTGTATTTTTGAGACAGGGTCTCACTTTGTAGTTTAGGGTGGCCCTGAACTGAATATGTAGCCCAGGCTGGCCTCGAACTCATGGTGGTCCTCCTGCCTCAGCCTCCCAAGTGCTGAGGTTACAGGCATAAGCCATCATACATCTTAATGGGAGAAATTGAGGCAAAGAGGTTACTCAGAGGGTACAAAGGCCTTTTGGCCAGACAGGCCACTTTGTGCGTGCCAGGTCACAAGTAAATTCAAATGTGGATTTCCTCTCGAAGGGCTGGTAACATGGGGCACAGCTGGCCCTGACCCGGTGTTACTTCCACTTTGGGTATATGCCAGCGGGTAGCCCACAGTCTCACAGAAGGGTCCTCTTGCTTAGCCTGTGCAGGCTACTGAGTGAGCTGTAGCCTGGTTTCATTTATAAACCTTGCAGAGTCTGTGCACTGCACGTGGCCTTTCTTAACACTCCACGATAACAGGAGGAGAAAGCTTGCAGACAGCACTGAGGCCACAGCTGCTTCTCCTAAGCCAAGTCTCCAAGTCTGAGCAAGATTGGAAGCCAATAGGTTAATTTTTTACAGGCAAACTAGCACCTCCCATCCCTGGGGGATATGTGAAAAAGTAACAGTGAGGATATCCATTCCAAGAAAGGTCCCCCAACTGGCTGAGAGACAGCGCTCTCTGTTACTGTGCCAGGCTCTGGCAAGCTCTCTGGGATGAGCGGGGGAAACACCCTGCTCTGCTGAGGCTGGACTGCTTCAGGGCCAGTTTTTATTTGGATTTTGTGTTTTATTTTTATTCTGCAAACAGCTGTCCCGACCTCCAGCTTGGTAGTCATCCTTCCAGAGCATTTGTTCCTGAGTATCTAAGCTGAATGCTCAGCATCCCTTACAGCCTGTAAATCACTAGCTACATAGCCAAGCTTAGTGGCATGTGCCCATGTTTCCAACTACTTGGTAGGCTGAGGCAGAAGCACTGCTTGAGTCCAGGAGCTGGAGGCCAACCTGGGAAAGAGAGCAAGATGCTGCATAAAAACAAAATTCTGACAGTATTGCTAATCTTGGAATTATCTGTCATCTTCCTCTGACAAAAGATGAAGTTTAGCTCCTATCCTATCTTTGCCATACAATCCCCCTTCTCACTGTTGTTGTGAACAGTAAATATTGATCAAACAGGGTGATAATGAACACATAGATGCTGTTCGCAGCTGAGCCTGGAGCCAACTGTGGTTTTTTCACTCGTAGCTTTCTTTTCTCTGAGAATAAATATTTCTCTCCCATTTATTTTACTGTCTCCACATGTACCCATGGGCCCCAAGGCTTAGTTCCCCTTGCGATCTCATCTTAGTCACTTTTAGCTTTCTGAAGATGCCACTCCCAGGCACTCAGCTCACTTCTCCCTGGATGCCTGTCACAGGGCAGTGATGCCGAGAGTGCCTTCCCATTTCAGGCTTTCCTTGGCCGGGCCCCATGCCCTCCCCTGTCGTGGTTCCCTGTGCTATGGTCACAGGGCCTTGTCCTTCCCTGACTGACAGATGGGGTAGGTCCCAGTGTCTGGGTTGCTGAAGTGGTGTGTGTTAGTCTCCAGAGCTGCCCTTGAGATGTCTGACACCATTGTGTACCCATCTTTGTCTTTGGAAACAGGCAGGCTTTGTTCCTTCTGCAGAGGTGCCAAGGCTTCCCAGGGTGGACCCGGTGTGGCCTTCATCGCTGCTGGGCCTTTGAGGTCTTCCCACCTTCAGTCTTGTGAAATTTGTCGTGACTTCTTCGTTGACCCCACCCCCTACTGGCTTGCCCGATACCTGCATGCTGGCCCTTCAGATTTTGTTCCTTAGCATGCGGTCTTTTCTTTCCCATTTGACCCTATCATCTTTTTCTGGGCTTCCTGGGGTTCCTATATTTGCTGTCCCTCCTAACAATTAATTTCAGCTGTAAGGACTCTGTGGCTTGGGTTTGTCCCTGATGTGAGCATAGCAGCCGGCTCACATTCGGTGGCCGCGGTGCCTTTCTGGGGGTGAAATGTTAATACTGACACATGGCTCTTGTTTTTCATGTTATTTTTTTACATTTCTTGTTTTGAATGGTTGTTGTTTGGATTTCAGGACTCCTTTTAGGCTGGTCAGCTTCCATGGGGAGCTGCCAGGCTTGTAAGAAGAGTTGTCCAGCCTCTGGAGAGTAGGAAGGGCCAGGGCTTCAGTCTGGCTCAGACCCTTGTGGGCTCTGCTGCTACCCCCCAATACAAGATTGGGTCTTGTGTCTCCAGAGAGGCAAATCCTGAAGAAGAGGTGGCTTGGGCTGTAGGGATTTGGAGGGGCCCGGTCACCTGATGACCTCCTGGAGTGTGTTTAAATGGCTCCATATGCCTTAGCCTACCCCACTTTTGCATATGCCTGTAGTTCTGGGACCTCAGGTTTATAATGAGGTTCTTCTGGCTATCTTCCCTACAGCCCCAGTCACTCTCTGGTCTTCGGAGATATGTGCCATGAATCATCCCCTTTCCTGGCTGTGTCCTCTTCATTCCTCCTTTGCACTGTAGTGTTTAAAAACAAAATCCTCAGTCTTAGCTAAGTTTCAGGAGAGATCAGAGTAGATGTGTTTTCACTCCTTCTTTACCTAGATAATTCTAGGATAATTATTTTTAATAGTTTATCACTTAACCAGGCAATTAACATAAAGCTAATTTGTTCTATTCTACGCCAGGTTCCATGCCTTTTTACTTTGTCCTCATACTTACTCCTTGGCTTCCCTCAGGCTCCTGGCTCTGAAGAGCCACGAACAGGCCACCTTTCCGTGAAGTACACACACCTCTTCCTGATACTTTACCCCTCACAGCACCCTGGCCTCCTGTCACTAGGCAGTCTTACTCTGTGGGACTGTGTGGGTACAACAGGCTGCACACAGTTTGGACTGGCCACAGCCAGTGGCTCTTGTTGAATGAATTTGCTGTATATACTTCCAGGGGCATTAAGATCAATTCAAACTGTCATTATTCTCTTAAGGAGAAAGTAAATAAGGGTATTTAATGCATTTCAATGGTGTTCCCCCGAGTGAAGACAGCCTTGACAACTTCTGTGCAGGTGCCCGTGGAGTCTTAGCAAGCGTGGAGTCAGGGTCCTCTGTGTCTGAGCATATGGCTGACTTACCAGAGAAAGCATCACAACTATGAATAAGGAAAGGGTAGCACCGAACAAGTGGAGCTCTGCTAGAATGTGGACCTTCACTTATCCCCAGGCCTTCAAAATCTGCCGGGCAGCACACCCCCATCTGAGCTTCATTGGCAGAAGAGCACAGACCACACAGAATTGAGTATCTGCCACCAGATCCTGGCCAGCTCCACTGTCTCTTACCTGACACAGGGAGGCACAGCCTCACTGGCAGCCGGTCAAGGGTGGGTCTCACCTGAGGGAATCACTGCTGGGGATACTGTCCCCTGTCCCTACACTGGGCATTCCTTTTTTTTTTTTTTTTTTTTTTTTTTGAGACAGGGTCTTACTTTGTAGTTCAGGCTGGCCCTGAGCTCACTATGGAGCCCATGTGAGCCTCAAACTCAGCAATCCTCCTGTCTCTGTCTCCCTAGTGCTGGGATTATAGGCGTGAGGCACCGCGCCCAATCAAGCACTCCTCTTTTAACATTGGTGTGACACAGACGAGGGAGGCTGTGCTGGCTGCACTGCTTGAGGCCTTGCTTGTCCTGCTCGTCCCAGGAAGCCCTAGGGGACCCGCGCTTAGTGGTCTCTGCACCTCCCGCGTTTGATCTGGGTCCCTGTCTCCTGAGCTGCTCGCTGAGAGCACACTTTGACTCTAAGCTGCCAACTCTCCTTCTGCTTGATCCTGGCTTCGTATTGCACCATGGCTGGTGCATTTCAGGCAGAAGAGAGAGGCTAATGCTCTGACTGGAGATCCAGTGGGCAGACTGACACCTGCTAATTTGGCCTTGACAAATAAGCACCTCAGCTGGATGGTCACAGCACTCACTGCCTTGCAAATCAAGCATCCCAGAGTCCCTGCTATTGCATCTGCAGGGCCAGCTGGGTGAACGGGACCAGTGATTGTCAGGCCTGCTTTCCTAGGAACAGTCACAGGCGCTGCATGGACATCCAGCTGCCACCTGCCTGTTAGCGCCTTTAAATACAGTGCTTTTCCCAAGTGCAGACTCCGGAAGTGGGTGGGAAAACTCTGGATTCCCTGATGGCCGTGGCCAGAGGACATGAAGTGGTTATACTTAGCTGTCAGATGGCAGCTCCCCCCCACAAAGGATGGTGGCACAAGTACTACTGGAGGAGCTGCAGCAGCAAGGTGGGGCTGTTGACTCAGAGCTTGTGCTCCCATTACAAGCTGTGCTGAAGTCCTTAAAATGACAGAAACAGAGAAACTATTGCTCCTCAAGACCTTGACAGCCTCTCTCCCAGTCCTCTGCACACAGGGCTGTATCAGCCTGAATTGACCTTAGTGAGAATCATCAGACTTGCAGGGGTCAGTTTGCTCAATCAATTTATATCTGGCAGGATTCCAAACAAAATTAGAGCTAGATCACATGAAGTGAAATGCTAATTCCTGGCCAAAAGAGAAAGAGGCAAGAAACCTGGAACTTGGACAGCAGCAGGCATAGGTGGATCAAATTTGTAGACAAGTCGAGAATATAGGTCAGAACCTGAGAGCAGAAAGGTAAGTCACAGCCGTTACTGTGTTTGGAGAAGGGCCTGGCCTCACTCTTGCTGGAACTGCTCTTGGGGGTTAGCAGGGAGAGTACAGACATGAAGGCCCCCTGCTGATCTGGGAGAGCAGTGTTCCTGCAGGAGACAGGGAGTGCAGGGCCTGCCTGTGTGGCTGCTCTTGGTGCTGTTTTCCTAGGGACCCAGAGCTCTGTTCTGGCAGAGGCCCTGAAGCCCCACACGGAGTAGGTAATACTCTTTCCAGGAAACTGAGAGGCTGCGCGACAGGACACACTTTTGTTTGCTCTTTTTAAAGGGAATGCTGCAGATAGCCAGCTGCAAACACAGTTGTGGTCCAGTGAGAATTTGAAGACTGAGCCTGTCAGATGTACCAGGAACAAAGAAAGGCCTTGCAGGGTCCTGGAATGATCTATCTTAGGAAAACTCTATCACTCCAAACTTCAGCCTACTTGGAAGTTCTATATTCTTATAGACTCCAAGAGCCTCTGTACCACTTCCCAAAGCATCCATTGTTTTGCCAATGATTTGAAATGGTACCTGTGTCATTCCTTTCATTGGTATTTGGATCTGTTTCTGGATTCACAAACCCAAACCCTCTCTTCAGTTCTTCTTCTGTTTTTTTTTTCTTTTATTACTTATCCAAGAAAAAATTTGTTTTCTCAAGCTCCCCTGCAAAGGAAAGAAGCCACCCGTGTTAATCATCATCTCCAAGGTGGACAGTCAGGGCCCTTTGCTGTCACAGCACTGTGACTCTGGGGTTGTTCATCCTAGGCTCGGCCTGGCCAACCAATGGTAAAAGGCTACCCTGCAGACACTAGCCTTGTGTTCCTCCACCTGTGATGGTTTCCACAAGAACACGGAAGAGCAAGTTTCCGTTTTTTCTTTGAAAGGGGAAGCATGGATCAATCATGGGTATTTTTGGTGAGTTGATTGTTTCTGCTTTCCCCAGAAATAGTGGCATGCGGGTGAGGCATGTCAGAGCTGTAGACAGACACTCACATGAGGAAAGTCCCACTTCTGAGCCCTCTGTTTAGTCTTCCACTTATACTTAAAAGCTCCCTAATAAGGAAGTATTAAAATTTTATAAGACAAGTTGTTGCTGGTCCCTTGAGTTAGAGCTGGAACAACTGTTTGCTCTCAGGAGCATAATGCTGTTGATGCTATTGTTTAAATATGCCCTTTAAAGAAAATTAG
>PVIC010019951.1:0-30037 GCA_004025085.1 Thryonomys swinderianus | reverse complement strand
AGACTTGTGGGGCCAGGGATTTAGCTCAGTGGTTCTGGCATCTCCCTGGCAAGGTCCTGAGTTCGATCCCTGGTAACCACATACCAAAATGCCGGCCGTGTGGCTCATGCCTATCATCCCAGCACTAAAGAGACAGAGGCAGGAGGATTGCTGTGCGTTCAAGCCTTGCCTGGGCTACAGAGTGAGTTGGGGCCAGCCTTAACTACAGAGTGAAGCCCTGTCTCTCCCTGACCCCCCCAAAAAAGAAAGAGACCAGTGATCTTGTTATGTGACAGTGAACAATTAAAAATAATCATATATCATTATTCCAAAGCATGGAGCTTTTTTCAGGACAGGACATTCTACAGTATAAGATATACTGAACCTAGGCAGCTACAGTTAGGTAGTTATTCTGACTCTCACAATACACTGAAATAAGAAGAAAGTCTACATTCTAGATAAAATATGCAATATTTCAAAAAAATAACAAGGGATAGACCAAGTAAAATGTTGTCTAGTTGACTAGATTAAAATCTTCCCTAAATACAAATAAAATTAAGGAATTCAAAAAATCAACTGATAATTATGTTTAAACTACAGTTAGACCTTTTTAACAGGGAAGCTACAGTATGTAAAGAGTAAAGGAAGAACCTTAATAAATTAATTGAAAGGGGAACTTTTAAAACAACAGCCTTCTATGTAAATAACAAGTAGAAAATTAGTTTAGTAGATAAAATCATGTAGGACCACTATAATAAAAGAAATGTTTAAAGATACTAAGTAGTTTTATAAAAAAAGAAAAAGTGGCTAAAAGAAGGTCTACAATCCACTCAGCTGTTTTAATAATCATATCAATTCAATTAATTTAAGATTTGAAATACATTGAATTATAAATTCTTTTTTTTTTTTTCTTTTTGGAGACAGGGTCTTGCTTTGTAGTTCAGGCTGGCCCTGAGCTCACTATGGTGCCCAGGCAAGCCGCCGTGAACTCAGCAATCCTCCCGTCTCTGCCTCCCGGAGTGCTGGGATTACAGGCGTGAGCCACCACGCCCAGCATTATATGTGGTAACTGGGGATCGAACTCAGGTCCTTACGCTTGCGAGGCAGGCACCAGAACCACTGAGCTAACCCTCCGGCCCTGAATTATAAATTCTTGCCGGGAGCACACGCCTATGATTGCATTTGGGAAGGCTGAGACAGGAGGATTGCTGTGCATTCCAGGCCAGCCTGGGTTACTTAGTAAGTTCAAAGTCAGTCTGAACTACATAACAAAACTTGGTCTCAAAAAAAAAAAAAACACTGTAAATTCTGTTTTGTTAAATCTCAAGATCAGGGTCTGTCAGCTAAGGAGGAAAAATTAGGAAAGTAAGTAAGAGGGACCAGAGACTTAGCTCAGTGGTTTGGGCACCTGCCTGCTAAGCCCAACGTTCTGGTTCAATCTGGTAACCACATACAACAATACCAGGCGTGATGACTCACACCCACCAGCAATCAGTACCACACACCACAATGCTGGGTGTGGTGGCTCACGCCTGTAATCCCAGAATTCGGGAGGCGGAGGCAGGAGGATTGCTGAGTTCGAGGCTTTCCTGGGCTACATAGTGAGCTCAGGGCCAGCCTGAACTACAAAGCGAGACCCTGTCTCAAAAAAAAAAGAAAGAAAAGAAAAGTAAGTAAGGATAATAGATATCAGTGAACTCTAAAAAAATTCATAAATAAATCTGAATTAAACCATTTTATTGAAGAACTCTCTACTTGGCCCCTCCCAATAAAGGTATTAAAATGGTATTCAACTGTTATTTTAATAAACGTATGTTAAAAAATGAGAGTGTAAAGGCAAAAACGAGAAAAAGTTTGTGTTTACTTCCCTCAATTGACCAGAGAGAAAAAAAGAGAGAGAGTGAGTGACAAAGACAAGAGTCAACAGAAAGACAGAGAGAGAACAGCCAAAAGGAATTCTCTGCGGCTCTCTCAGAACGTGGACAATCCAGAGCCCCTAGGGGAAAATGTCGGGAAGGTGGAGCGCCACCGTCAAAACGTGGGTCGGACTGAATTCATTCAATGCAGAGATCTGATAATAATTCCTAAATATTAAAAGAGATGCATCTTGAATAATTACTCTATAATTATTAAATTTGAACCCTTTACCATTCCTAACAAACTACAAAAAGTAGCCATTTCAGAACAAAGCTGAATATACTTTTAGGGCACAATGGCATAAAATTACTTAGCTTCAAGTATTTCTCCAAGGTATACATCTAATTTATCCGCAGGCTTACTTTTCAGCAGGCACTCTTGGTGATTAGTTAACTCGATACAGCAGTATTGAACTACAAATGAGTTATTCAGAGGAAAATGATTATAGGGAATCTCTGAATTCTGTGTTATTTGAACTCTTATTTTAGGATCATTTTTCAATTTCTATCAAATCCTATATAAACTTTCATTCTCTTTGGAGACAAACAATGTATCTCAGTAATGTAATTTTAATATCCATACACCTGAACAACTTCTAAAACAGAATTCCAAAGGGAAAATTCCTACATTATTATTGAACCGTATCCAATTATACAATGACTCCATGTTATTATGCTTTCTTAGCTTAAAATTGTTTAATGTACAAATAATTAAGCTACAATGAGAGTTCAATAAATAACCACCAGAATAAAATATGCCTTTTAAGAAGAGAGAAAGTACAGCATATAATATTGCTCCATAAATAGTAGACCATATAAAAGCTATTGTGATTAAAATACATAAATTCTTTTCTATTTGCAACTAAGCAAAATGCAACAGGATTAAGCTCATAGTTTAGGATTCACTGTAATGCACAAGAAGGTGAATATGTAGGGAAAGGAGTTTCTTATTCTACTCTTTATTTAATAGTGTTACAAATCTTCATAGAGAAAACAATCTTTTTTCATCCCCTTCAATCCCACCATCTTGGTAATTGCATGTAAAAGAATCTGTGACTTCCTTTGAACTGATTTTAGTTTCTCTGGTTAGGTACCTAGTTTATTGGAACTGTCATTATCTGCTTATTTATCAGCACAAATATGAGTGACTGTGGGGCCTGCTAATCCCAGTTAGCACAAGCCATGCTATTTCTTCTCCAAATCTCAGAACCTAGCTCCGTGTAAGTTAACTGGCCTCATATTGTGAACGTCATCCCAGCATCCACAAGCTAAAGGTCATGACCTATGAATTAGCATCATGGAAATAAGGGCCATACCCAGTTTCCCTTAGGAACTGCAGACATGCAGTAACAGGAACTTCAAATGCCTTTCCTAATCTGGTTTCCAGCATGCAAAGCAGCTGTGTCCAAAATTTAAAGGAGACAGTTTACTAGCACTCTTGCTTTCTCCAAAAGTAAAATAAAACTGAACTCAGGTCTCTAAAACTCTCTAAGGTACACATTTATTAAAAACAAAAGAGTCAGAAGAAAGATAAAAACTAATATTTGAGAAATACTTTGCTCTTGTTCTCAAACAAAATGTGTATGATTTTTAAGGTATACTTCAAAAATGTGATCTACTCAGCCACAAGCCCTTCTGCTACTGCCACTCTATAAAATAAGCTCTGTGGTGTTAATTAGCATTGAATTGATATATCACCATTGCATAACCAAATTATTTCAGATATAACTAAGTATATACTGTCCTAACAAATTTATTTCCACACTGTAAGAAATACGAAAGCTAAAAATGCTAAATTCTTAAGATTTCTGTAACAGAAACCTGTGGAGTAGATTCTGAATATGTTTTTTTAATTTTATCTCAGCAGGGGGAGCTAGCACTCTCATCTTGAAGGTCTAAATACATACAAATATATACTATTGAAGTTTAAATTTTGGTTCCAGCTATCAAATTTCAAGATGTGTTAATTATTCTATTGAAAATCTTCACAGAAAAAAAATTTCAAGATTGAAATTTACCTTTGTCTTGAAATTCCTGAAGATATCTGCAAAATAAAGAACACTGTATTTTAAAATGAGGTCGAAAAATCAAAACAAGGTCTAATCAGTAGCAATAATTAAAATCCAAAATCTGTATTACAAATATACACATAGAGAAAAAAAACTATTTCCTGTTCTGAAATAGCAACTCCAAAAGGTATAAGAATTTGTAATAAATTTGTAAACATCTATGTAGTCAAATGAGGATATATCTGTAATACCTGGAATATATATTCTATTTATTTAATATAATAAAAGAATTCAGTTTTTTGTTGTCCGAGGCATTTTCAATATTTACTTTAAAATCCTCAATCTATCTACATTTTATTTAAACTAAATATTCCCTTAGATAATAAAAATAAAGTTGGATATTATTAGAATATTTATAAAAATACACAATTGAGAACCATTCCCAAAGATTATTATGATATGCATGTCTCTATTTTAAAATATTTTTGTCCTTTAAAATATATCTATGAAGATATCAGCAATAAATTAAAATATTAAAAATTTAACTCCATAATTCTTTATTATATTAATTACAAAGTAGCTTCTAAGTGAGAAATAAATAATAAAAAGCAAGTGACTTACAAAGCCTTTACATCTTTTATCTTCTTAATAAGGGATTCTCTCTTGTCCTTCGCTTTCTTGGATAAATTTTCCCCTCTCAGTATATCTGCTACAAACGTTTCAACATCTAAACCATGAAATATAAGAAACAGGATACAAATTAGAGGAAAGAATCATTTTTTGTGAAGACAAATAGGACAATGATTGTTTCTTCACATAAGTATTAATATCCGTACAATTTGTTATAGTTATTTATCAATCTAAAGCAGAACGGTTGAAGTATGTTTCAAATACTAAGTTGAACAAATTTGTTCACCACTTAGCTAATAAAATGTGTATGTTGTACTTATGCTTAGCACAGCAGATACTATTTAGATGTTTGACATCATTAAACCAGGAAGAAGCTCACAAATTTTAATAAACTATGGTATCCTATAAACAAAATCTCATAGAAAAGCCAGCACCAAGCTTTTATGCATGTGTCACTCTCATTTTGTAGTATTTTCTAACATCCTATGGACAAGTCATTCACAACATAATATCAATATACACTAGTGTTTCTGGCAAGGATCTGGCTTTCCTAGTGTAATACATTTAAGTAACCTAATGTCTAATGCTTTAAAAGGAAAAAAAGAAAGTATTTTTTTCTGGTCCAAATTCCCAAATCACACTCTCCTTCTTGCTAGTTGCCCCACCTACTTTGGGTAGTTCTGTGAGCTTTTATTTCCTGCCATGTTACTACCACCTGAGATATTTCTCACATGAAAGAAGAAGTAGAAAAATAGATTCTCCCACTATTTAAAATGACAGTGTTCAAGAAAGAAGATCTCCATAACCTCATACTTCATTTCCCCACAGCCTATGTTTTAAAATTTTAGTAAACTAAATTATTCTGTTGTCTGGTTCTTTCTCATATAAAATTATAAGAAGTCCTTGCCTGTTTGACTTCTGGAACAGTTCCATTCTTACTATTCATGAGATACTATACACTTTAAATTGATTTTATTTTCAAAATTTCAAAACCCATTTTGAACCTATATAGAGAATACCTTGAATGTTTTAAAGTAGTCATGGCTATAAATCATCCATGGCTCATGAGGAGATTCGGGTATATTTTACTTTTTTTAACTACTATCTTCCAATTCACACTGACAAAAAGATAGTACCCATAACATAGTATTACATTTAGGTAATCCAAAGAAATGTAATAATCTCTCAATAACTACTTAAAACCCAATATATAAGATAGATGTTTATAATCAAGTTTAAAGTCTTGATTACAAAAGTATTTTGATCCAATAAGAAAAGGTTATCTAACTGCTATATATTCATTACAAATGTGTAAAAGTAATTTTTCCCTAAGTCAATATGACAAATGAAAGAATTAAAGTTAATTCCGTAATAATTTTTTAAAAGAGCTTCTGGTTTGAAGTCCATTAACAACTAATATGTTAAAAGCAAGCATCAAATTGAGATGAAAGCAAAGTATCTTAGCTTGACTTTTCTTGAGTTGTCTATATTTTGGAGCAGGGACAGAGAGACAAAATCCAGAACTAGTGCAAATTGGACCCAGATTTCTCACACGAGTTCAAAATGATGAAAGTTATGAAGAACACTGTACCCAGAGGAGAAACAAGCAACCTCTGGACATTTACACAGCTGAAATGGAAAGATCATGCACTTCCTGAGAACCATACAAAAACTCTTCTTAAAAAAGAAAAGAAAAGAAAAGAAAAAGAATAAAGGAAGGAGTAGCAATTCTACTGCTGATTGTTTCTTCCAAAGGGACACAATACTTGGGAGGATCACTGGCACAATGAGTGCTGAATAGTCTCCTTAATGTTATTTTCACTCAATGTCTGTCATTAATTCCCTCTTCCATGAGTATTTAATTGCCTATTTTACATTTTCATTATACAATCCAAGTTTAAACAAACAGGATCTATTTTCTAGCTCTCGAAGCAATAACACAACAAATTACAGCCCAAGAGTTATTTCTTTGAAAAGTCATCTTAGTTCTATAAAAATTCAGAAAATAAAGCCACAACATTCTATGATGTGTTTCCTTAAAACCTCTTAAATATGTTTATGAAATGCTGATTGATCCTTCTGTTTATGAAAAAAAAATATTTGTTGAGTTTGGGACTGCAGGAACAATCAGTATTGTTCAAAAGAAGAAGCTTCCAAGGTTGGTTAAAGAAAAAGGTCTGTACTTTTAGAGCAGCATTTTAAATTTATTTATTCCCAAACTTTTCCCAGAAGAGTGGAAGGAAACGGAGTTTTAAAAACACTGACATTTTTAGTAGTTATTTCAAAAAGGACGAGTGAGGAGTAGAAACTGCTTTACTGTCTCTATTTTTTTTTTTAAGAAATGAGAACGTTAACTGTAAGCGATTCCGGCAATAACCTTAATTATTGGCTCTCCACTGACTTGGTTATTTTTGATATCCAGGCTATTTCTTTAAAATCTACACTTTGTACATTAATTTTCAAATAGAATTAAACAGCCTCTCCGGACCCGACACAGATGTGCCGGCAGCCTTCAGCCCGGCGCCTGTGCCAAGCGCAGACCGTGCTCCCTGCGCAAAGGCTGGTAAAGAAGCCACTTGGGCTTCCCCGGGAGATGCTCCATCTCTGGCTACCGGGAGGGGAAAGAAAAAAAACTAGATCCTCTGCGTGTTAAACCCCAGGGTTCCTCTCGGAGAGCTGGGAGCTGAGAGAGCAGAGTCTGGGGCAGAGCCAGACAAATGGGGCTGGATCCGCGGCTTTGTAACTCCAAGCCAGGGTAATATTTCAAAAGCAAGCAGTAAAAGTCTGGGGTGAATCAAGCGGTACTCTGGCTGGTTGGAAAAGAGATTTGAAGCTTTTTATTGTGCTCTAAATAGCTCTGCAAACGGCCAGCTAGCCAGCGCGGTAAACTAGCAAACGTGCTGGCCCCTTTTACCTTTCTGTAGGGGTCGTGTCCCTCCCTTAATATGTAGATTTCACTGACTCCCCACTGCCTGTAATTCAGGAAAACACCGTAATTTGATTACAAAAAAGGGGTCAGCCAGACTTGCTCCTTTGCTCCTGGCCTGGAGTGTTCGAATTTCTCTTTCTCTGAGGAAAAGGATGCCCGCTTTGGGAAAGAAGAGGGGAGCCCAGGAGAAGGCACAGGGGAAAAGGTGCCCCCAAAATACCAAGTCCAACTGCCGCTGCCCCAGCCCAGAACCGCATGTCTGTGCTGCCTGCACTTAACTCCAGAATTACCTCATCTCCATCAGCCTCCACCCACCAAGTCATCATTAGCAAAAACATTCTTCTGACAAAATTAAACGTGGTGGTGATTTCTGCTCCTTTTACACCTTCGTGTGGTCAAGAGAAAGCCTTATCTCCAAGCCCAGCTGTTCGGAACTGCGGGGGAACACCACTGTAAAGATCAGACTTACAACTGCTCTGTAGATAAGGGCCAAAGGCCTGGAAAAAAATAAAAGACGACAGGTTCTGGCTCAGCAATCTATAAGCAGGTAAAGTTAGAAACCTCTCAATAGCCATCTCCACCCCTAAAAGGCAAACATTCAACATATGACTCGCCGAATGTGGCTCCAAGTTTTTTGTTTTGTTTTGTTATTTTGTACCTACAGGCATCCTGGACAGACTAGGCACCCCAAGAAACTGCCACCCCATCTTCATCTACAGTTAGAGAGACTGAGGCATTACACACACACACACACACACACACACACACACAGAGGCTGCTTTCTACCAACTTCCACATAATCAGGCAATGAAAATGTGGAACCACACAAGGTCAGAACACTTTAAAATTTTTTCCCAAGAATAAAATAAACGACCAGCTTCTGAGCTGTGCACCTAGCATGGGTTCTTGTCCATAAAGACCACTTACCTTCACCATCCCCCACTACCAAACAGCTTGGGAGAGGACCTGGATGCTTGAAGTTGTAAACAAGGCACACAGGTAAAGCCCTTGTCCTCTCCCTAGTCCCCAAACCACCCAATTCCTCGCTGCCCACATGGACGTACACACACAGCCTGTGATGGCCTGAATTACACAGAGGAAAGGGCAAGAACCAGGCTGAATCCATCATTTGCTCAGCCCTACCTACGTCAATAAAATAAGTGTAAAACCCAATTATACAGCACCCCAAATGTACTTAATTCCACATCTCTATTTATTTTATTTGCTTTATATTCACTGACATATGTTACCACCAAACTTAGTACGGTAAGTATCCCAGACCAAGCCTTAAGCTACTTAGAACAAAAAGACATTTCTCTGTTACAGAAAAGAACAGTCTGACCAAAAGCTACTGGTGAAAATATAAATATCAATCAAAATAAGCACATGTAGGTCAATGGAGTCAAATTCCCAAAGTTGGAAAATGGCTAATTGAAAAGTTATTGATTGATATGATCAATGTCTTTTTCTTGATTACCTAGCCCTTTTATAGGTTATGGTAGAACCATGGACTTTTCAAACATGGAAAGATATGTAAGCAAACACAGTTCTTGCACAGCTGTGGCTAAAACATACCTGAGTCTTATAATTCAATCACCCCACAAAATTTGCAATATTATCTTTGGAATATTAAATGATTTACTTTGATAGAAAACTGGGCTATTGAAAAAGATGGCTGACCATCTTTCAACCTTTAAAAGATGACTTGATAAGCAGCACTTTACAATAATCAAAATCTTTTTACCATGCATTTTCAAGAAGATGAATTAAATAACACATTAGTTAAGATTTATACTATATTTGCTGTTAGGCAGCATCTATGGTTATGTGTTCAGAATGTGATTGAAAAAGAAATGTAAACTCAATGGAATGAAAAAGATAGACTTGGCTTTAATTGAAAAAAGGCAAACTAAGTGAATAATGAGTATATAAAACCAAGCCTGTGCCATTTTTACAACCCATATATGACACTTACTCTTAAATTTATGAGCGACAAAAGAACTATGTTTCAAATTTCTGGAGGCTTTTCATACTGTTCTTTCTACCTTCTTTCTATTGGTACTTTAATACTGCTATCAGTAAACTTGAGAATTTTTCAGATACTGCTCACTTCTTAATTCCTAAACTTCTCTTCAAAAAAGAAAGAAAAAAGATAATTTCCACCCAAAATTGTGGAAAACAGTAAGAACCTTTATTAGTAATCAGAGATGAAAATATTTTCAATGGGAAACCATGCCAAAAACTCCCTCATACCAAAAAGTAGGATGTTAAATGCTTAATATAAGTAGAGACCAATAATTTTCCTAATTTATCTACACAGTATTATGTGACGGACTATACTATTTGACTGTATTACTTGACACTATAAACTTCTGGCACCTTTATTTATAAATTCATATTTCTATTTCTACAAGAAAAAATCTTAAGAGGTGTCACAGATTGATTCACTTTGAGATTATATGATCTTGCATCTCGCTCATTAGTTATTGCTGCCAAAATCTGGACAGGCTTGCTCTTGCTCTTTTGGAAAAAGGTGTAAGAAGGTAAAGACTGGTGACTCAGTAGGTGGCACTCTTCCCTTTACATACTCAGCCAATGCCCCAGGAGGAAGTTAGGGTACACCATAAACGATCCTCATAGGAAAAATAAAACCAAAATGTGAGCCAAATTATAAACAGGGCTTTAGAAAGGTGGAAAGCAAACCATACTATGATAAGCACTGAAAAATTCTGCCTTTATGTCAACTGAATTGCTTTATCTAGTGCTCCTGAAGGCATTATCAGTTATAATATATGAAAGTAAAAACAATGTCCTGGAAATCTACAACAGGGGAAAATGCAATATTTATAATCAAAATTGCCATGTGAACAAAATCAAAGGTCACTGTGCAGAAACTATTCATTTTGTTTGTTGTTTGTTCAGTTTGATTTTTATCTTTCAGTGCATTGACAACTGTTCTCTTCTTCAAATAGTGGTTTCATTTTCTAATTTATTAAGAGGAAAATACTATTGACAGTTTTTGTTTTATAATTTATTAGTGTAAAAACGAAAGAACAAGTGTGGATAAGAACATCTGCTTGTACATTACTAACAAGCCATATTTAAAGGATGAATAAACAAATTAAAGGGGCAGGAGTTAGTGGGCAGTAGTTCCAGTTCCTCACACTTTCTTGGCTGCCAGAAGGGAAAAACTCACATAAATCAAGATTATTCTTGCTGGTAGTAGTAGTCAAAATATTTGGATATGGAAGAAGATTACATGAACAAAGTCCTCTGACTTTAATTATACAAACTACACTGAACTTCCATTGTTATGGGGGGGATCAAAGGTTCCCTGTGATGCACATGGTGATTCATAATTTGTTTTTAACAACAAAAATCTGTAAACTTTTTCTTTTTATTGAAACCAAAATATTAATTCAACACTTCTTATGAAATACAGACCTTCAAAATTTAATATACTGATTCTACAGAAAACATGACTAACAAACTTTTCAAAGAAATCATTAAATATGAAACCTCTTTCTTTATACATGTTTTTAAAGAAGGGATGGATTAGGGGATACTGAAAGGGTAGCTTAAAACTACTATAATCAGAAAGGAAAAAACACAAAAAAAAAGTAATAAGAATAAATTTGAGCATGTATCCCCATTAAGTAGTTAAATGTCAAAAACTTAAAATATTGACATATAATGATTTGTGTATTAGGTGCACAAAATGCAAAGGAAAATGTCTCAGCAATACTATATTCTGAAAGCCACTATCTGGTGACTTTATACTTTTTCTGAAAGCACAGGATTCTAAACTCCTGAAAGGCTTAATTCCTTATCCTCTGTGCGTCTTACCATGTGTGCTAACAGCACTCAACTCAACTCAACCACTATAATCAACATCTCTTTCTTAGTTAAAAACTGTACTAGATAAGCAATAAAGTAGCAATGCCTCCAAAATACAAATCAATACAAATGCTTCAACTGTAATTTCAAAATTCTATATTTAATCATGGACTATTACCCAATACAGTTGAATTATCCAAATAATGATGCATCCCAAATATTTTTGGGTGAAATATGTAAAATAGTGCTGAGAGTATCTACTCTTGAAACCTTACCTAGTCTAAAAGGGACTTTACTTACAGTTAAACATAGCCTTTCATTAATACAAAAAATGTTTTAAACGTGGAGAAACACTGGTTTACTTATTTTATTCCTTTAATCTGTCCATCTAACTCAGACCCACACCGCTTGAAAATAACCTCTGAAAATAAAGTATAATCTAAATTTGTCATCCCCAAAGTGTTGTTTTAGTTTCTTTTTAATAACTCATGTTTATTATGTGATCTGCTTTAATATGAAATACATACATTATGCTTGTATATTATCTGAAGAGAGATGGCAAAAATATGTCAGAAATTAGTACTGGCATATTCTTCAAATATATAATTCTGAGCTTGGTTTAATTACTCAGATAAGGGCCACATGAAGTAGTTTTGATCGAATGGGGATCAAACAAGTTTCATAACCCTCATATCTATCATACTGTCTGGAAATATATGATTATGGATTGAAATAGTAAACTGCCTACTATGGTGTCTGTTGACCTTTAAAAACATGCAACAGAGGTCTGTTCTTTATTTTTCCATTCAATATTATACACCTAGAATAATCTGAAAACTGTGACATATTCCTGAAATAAAGATAAACACTTGGTGTGGTCTAGTTAAGAAATAAATCCAGCACTGTAGCAACAAAAATGTTAATTGTAGTAAAATTAAATCAGTACTCAAATGAATTATCATATAACAGAATAAAAGCTCAATTCTTGCAGTACTTAACGGTATCATTGATGACAACAAGCATTTCATAGAATGAAATACTACCTACTATCCTGGTGCAAATATATTCATTATACTATACCATGTTCTCTGAACCTAAGTCTGTATTCAGAGTTTTACTTTCTCAATCATATTCATGACGCTAACCACTAAAACAGCATAATAGTGTATTTGGAAATCTACTTTTGCACTGCTGGAGCAGTAAGTTACTATGTCAAATATGACATTTTAGATGACACTGGTTTTTGACTGTTAGTTAGGCAACTTATAACACAAGCATCTCAGAGAAATTCTTTTAATCCAGTTATTGAGCTCAGTATTAAAAGATAAATATTTTTAAAACAACTAGATTTCCAGAATCCTAGCGTACACAAGGCAAAGCGAATAATGCTATGAATTTCGAATTTTGAAACATCGAGAGATTCAAGATTTGTGGCACCCTAAAAAGATACATTTTCTGCCTTGTGCAGAACTACAAAGTTTTTGTTGTTATTTAGTGAAAATAAACACCTCTATATCCACCGTAATACTGAATAGCAGATTCACAACAGCATTGAAGAATCACATTTCTAGCTTCTCTTTTAGAAAAGTTCCTATAACTGGGATGCAAAACTGAAAAGGGGAAGATGAGGGTGCAAAGATAAAGTGCTTCCATCATGTGTCACAGGAAGTAGGACTTTCGACACATCCTTCCTTTTTTGCTTTTATTACTAAAGCTAAAAACAACTGGGCATTTGAATATCAGGCTCTTTCAAAGTCTTAAATGTAAGTGGTCTGAAAAGTTCAAGAAAAATGAGAGCTTTAGATATGACACATCCTTCCAACTCATAACCCCTAACACCTGTGGCTCGGACACGTTTTTTCTATACCTTCCATATCTAATGGCCAGGCTATCGAAGAACTACTTGACTTCTGCCGCCTTTCCCATTCTCACACAGGCATTTATTAACAGTCTCTCCCCCGACTCTTCACACGCCGTCTTCATGAGGCTTACACAATTATGCTGGTTCTACGAATGTGGAAGGCTTCGCCGCCATCCCCTACCGAAATCTCACGCACACACGCCCACTCCTTCTCTCAGTCCAAAAACCCCGCTTCCGTCCTCGTCCCGCCCCCTCTGGTCAGAAGACCAGGTGCGGCGCGCAGAGGGAGGACAGGGACACAAAGCTTCTGTCCCCACCGGCTCGCCGTCCCCTCGCCCCCCCGCCCCCACCCAAGCAGCGTCACCCGCCCCCTTCCCTCTCTTTACCTGCCAACAGGTTCCTAATTTCATCGGGGAGGGGGTAGGAAGAGGAGGTGCTGCCGGGGCTGGGCATGTTAGCACGGAGCGCAGGGAAAGGATTTGTACTGAAAGAGTGACCGGCGGGGTGGGATTGGAGCTGTGACCTACACTGGGGCTGGCGGTCCCAGGAAGGCCAGCGGGGATACGAGTCCGGACGCTGCCAGGCCGGGACTCACAACAAGGAAGTCACTGAGTTTCGCTACAGCCAGTACCAGCTGGACTCCTGACTCAACCACAGAAAACGGGGCTGGGCGAGGGTGGGAAGGAGGTGCCGAGGGCACTAGAGGACCACTGCGCATGCGGGCCCCTAGGTTTTCTCGAACCCGAGGTCTCCAGGCAAGCCACGCCCACCTCACGTAAGGAAGCGGGAGGGGGAGGGCTGTAGTAGAGGGGCGGTCCGGGGCCGAGCCACCTGCTCTGCATCCGAAGCGTCCTGTCGCCATTTTGAGTACTGGTAGCACAACAAACGCTGACCGTTTCTCCAGGAACCTCGGAAATAATATATCTGCAGTGCCTAGAAGTTTTCTGGTAAAGGGACCCTTTAGCTAGAGCGCAGTCCCACGAGATTTAACACCTCGCATGGAAACGCTCGAAGAAAATTTTGCCCTCCTTCAACTAGTATTGCCTTCTTTGTCCGAATGAATGAAGGTAACAAAGTTCCACCTTCCGCCAGTCCTCCGAGTCTCCTTGTAGAACTACTCCGGAGAGGGTTCTGATTGGCCCTTACATTACTTTTCTACCTAATTCTGCCCTGGGAGTTGCTGATTTCCCCACTACTAGGAAAAAGAGATTTCTAGGCACTATGCTTTGGAAAGGATGTAAAGAAATACTACAGAAATTAGATGTTAGCCATTACTGTCCATCTACAAGGAAAGATAATAATAAATTGCTGGTGCTGATTAACATAAAACCATAAAGTGCTCACTCTAACCCCCAAAAGACATGTACACGCCCCTTTAAAGTTCTCGTGTGTATGTTACTGTATGGTGTAAACAGATATTACAACTGTTAAAATCAAGATCTAGTATGTGTAGAAATATTTGCCATGAAGGAAAATAAGAGAGACTGGTAGAAGTCTTCAGTTTGCACTGCAAGAACAAAGCGTTTCGTGAGTGTTCACTGTATATTTATTAAAAATAAATGGAAACGAAGCCGGGCGTGGTGGCTTACGCCTGTCATCCCAGCACTTGGGAGGCAGAGACAGGAGGATTGCTGAGTTTGAAGCTTGCCTAGGCTACATAGTGAGCTCAGAGCCATCCTGAACTGAGACCCTGTCTCAAAAAAAAAAAAAAATGGAAACGAGGCACATAATTTTCAGAACCACAGAAATATATGTCAGTTTCTAGCCTTTTCCTGTATTTTCCTTTAGTAGAGATAGGGACTATTACCTATTATCTTCCTCAGATGCTGCTGCTGTGCTTTGAACATTTTATCAAGGGTCAATAGAAATGTAAATTGTTTATTCCTCTCCCTGTAACCTTCTCTAAATCAATGGTCCTTATATTGCAGTTTGCATTACAATCACAGAGAGAAACTATCGACTGTGGATGCTAGCCCTAGAGATTCTGTCTTACAGAACAATCCCTATGGTTGAATGGAAGATATCCTAAGATTTTATTCTGAGAATCACTTTACTACTACTTATCATCTACAGAGCACAAAATTTGTCGAAATTTATGTTTTATCCCCAGCTAGAACCCTAAACCTAACTTAGAGTAATGACTCTATTAGCATTTCAACCAACAACTTTCAGGTGTTGGAGGTGTAGCTTGGAGCATGTGCTTAAGCATGTTCAAGGGCTTGGGTTCATTCCTTCTGTACACTAACACACACACACCTAAATATATTTTCTCAGAAGCTACTAGTAAAAACAAGTATTCAAATAGATATGACATCTTGGTATAATTCTCTTAAGAATTTGGAATACTGGGGCTAGAGATTTAGTTCAGTGGTTCCGGTGCCTGCCTCGCACGTGCAAGGTCCTGAGTTCCATCCCTGGTAACCACATACAATGCTGGGCATGGTGAAAAGTACACAGGGCCCAAAACCAATTTACAGTGTCTCTTTGCCTCTCTTAGCTTCGTTTTTGCTTTGTTTTCATAGGCATGTAGAAGACAGATTACACTTACCTGTTGTTTTAGTTATATATTGCTGCATAACAAAATTTAGCAGCTTAAAAAAAAACCATTTAATATCTCCTACAGATCTGACTCAGAGTCTCCCCTGAGGCTTCTGTCAAGAGAAGGGTGGTGGAGTCTTCTGAGGACCTAATCATGGATGGCTACAGGGTCTGATCTGAAGACAGGTCCCCTACAAGACTGGGTCCTCTGTTCCTCTTCACCTGTGGGAAAAGGCTCCCTTGGTTCCCAGTAATATGGGCTTCTTTACAGGGCTGCTTGAATGTCCTGGTGGCTTGGCAACTGGCTTGTCTAGACCACGTGATCCAAGAGATAGAGGAACCAAGACAGACTTGTACGTAAAGAATGGATTGAATAGGGTCGGAGATTTAGCTCAGTGGTTCTGGCACCTGCCTCGCAAGCGCAAGGTCCTGAGTTCGATCCCTGATAACCACAAACAATGTTGGCATGGTGACATGCCCACCAGCAATCAACACCCACATACCACAGTGCCAGAAGTGGTGGCTCACGCCTGTAATCCCAGCACTCGGGAGGCAGAGGCAGGAGGATTGCTGAGTTCCAGGCTTCCCTGGGCTACATAGTGAGCTCAGGGCCAGCCTGAACTACAAAGTGAGACCCTGTCTCAAAAAAAAAAAAAAAAGAATGGATTGAATAAAATAAAGTATTTACTTTGTATTCAAAAATTTTAACCTACATTCAAGTCATCTAGTAAGATGTAAATCATCTAGTAAGAGTTTTTAAAAGGAAGAGTTGTCTTTATTTTCTAAATTCTTGTCTTTTTAATTTGAATTTTCTAGGGCTAGTAAATAGGAATTTATTATTATATGACAATTAACAGGAAAATTTTATATTTTCATGGGAATTTATTTATATGAAAACATTACCCTTCAAAGTGAACTCATGTAGAACCAAGATTCTGATGACTGCAACTGATGATTTGAAGTTTTTTTTTCCTCCATGTGGTACCAGGGGCTTAACTCCGAATTTCATACATGCTAGACAGATGCTCTACCATTGAACTACACCCTCAGTCTAGATCATAATTATTATTAATTTTTTTAGTATAATTTATTAATAAGTTAGTAAGATAAACATTTTTTCTTGCTCTCCATGTCATTTGCATGCACAAAACATATAATCTGGCCCCTGATGTCCTGGCCAATCATTTTAATATAAGAAAACTAATTTAACATGAAGTACACTTGAGTTATTAAGACACCATATGTCTTTAAGATTCTAAAAGTCAGGAGTAAGATGAGAGAACTATTTATCCCACTCTGGTCCTATCAGAGAGTGAGTTTCTGCTCTCTGCTTCCTTTACCTGAATTGAGTTTTCTTTCCAGATCCCCAATGCTCAGAGGCCTCACCATGCTAAGAGCTCTGCCACTGAATTATACCTTGAGCCCTACCCATAAGGTCAGTGTTGGTGATAACCTGACTCTTAACCTTTTATTCTGTTTCAAAGTGACTGAAATTCTTCTGCTTGGCCTTTAAGACCAAGTCCTTACTTTGCCTACTTTAATTAAGGAACATAATTATCTTAAAGGCATCTAGTCCTCTTTAGTGTGTCTCTGCCTCACTATTACTAATCTGATCTATAAGCTTGTGTTACATTCTGTATGGCTCTCCAGAGAAGAAAGGAACCCAAGTCCCTGTCTTGTCTTCTGTGACTTGTCAAACTTAGTCCCTAATGTGGTTGTTCATTAGGAAAATGGTAAGAATTGCTTATTCTTAATTACAGTCTAATATTTAAGGCAGAACCCCTCTTTCCCATGTGAACTATTTTACTCATTTATTGTTTAGTGAAGTTACATAAAAAGGCAAGATATTTTCATTCTTGTGCTTTCATTTTTTTCAACAGAATTACTATTTTCAAAACCATTCAAAAGCACAATCGAGGGGCCCGGAAAATTCCATTGTATTATTGGCTTAAAACAGAGTTAGAGTTAGCCTTCAGCTTCTGTAAGGAGTAATATGCAAATTTAGAGTCTCCTAAGCTTGACTCTGGCCTGCACTCCCCAAAATTGTACCAATCAGACACTCAGAAGCGGAATAGGTAACTATCTCACTTGCATCTTGGCTTTATGTTGGTTTGAGAAACTTTATCTTCTAGCACTTGAATTAAACACTCTGCAGCTCTGGGTGAATGATAATTCAGATAGCATTTTAGAATTTATATATCCCAAAAGGAAGGCCTTCCAAAACATGATTTGAAGACTAGCAGTGTAAAGCAGGCACGGTGTTCTGGATGCAAACAGTGTTCCCTGATCTTTCTTGTGATAGCTCTGGTCCCTACAATATCCTCATCAACATTTAATGAAAAGATAGTCTTCTAGAAAAATATAACTGAAGAATATAGCTGTGTTATTTTTTTTTTCTTTTTTTGCTTTTTGAGACAGGGTCTCGCTTTGTAGTTCAGGCTGGCCCTGAGCTCACTATGGTGCCCAGGCAAACCGCCGCAAACTCAGCAATCCTCCTGTCTCTGCCTCCTGAGTGCTGGGATTACAGGCGTGAGCCACCACGTCCGGCATTGTGGTATTCGGTGTTGATTGTTGGTGGGCGTGTCTCCACGCCCAGCATTATATGTGGTTACCGGGGATTGAACTCAGGACCTTGCACTTGCGAGGCAGGCGCCGGAACCACTGAGCTAGCCCTCCGGCCCTAGCTGTGTTATTATTAAACTTCAGAAGACTCAGATTTGGCCTTTCAATAACTGGCTCAATACACACTATTTAGTGATATGGATTATTTTTGCTATATTAATGCTATTTTTGTTTTGTTATTTCAGCAGTTAAAACATGAAGTTAGATGAAACAAGATTTTCTAATTCACTTCTAGAAATCCCTTTATAGGTAGATTGGCAGAGGTTTTACAACGTTAAATAATTAAAAAGAAGTCTTTTTTTCCCCTATCTAAAGACAAAGTAGTAAATTGCAAAGAGAATCCTGCCTATTATTATAGTGTTCCTATTCTCACTAGGCAATTTCAAAATACCAAGCTGTCTTCAGCAACAGTAAATTAGTGAGTTTGTGCTTAATATATTCATGAAGGGCTTTGATGGATTTGATAACCATAAGCAGCTGTTAACATTAAATTGCCATTTAACTTTTTTCAGTGACTTTCAAAGTTGTCAATATTAAACAGTAGTGTTTTACAAATGACTATTCTAAGACCAATAATAAAATTATATAAAATTTAAAAGGCTCAACAAAATTCTCCCTTGCTTTCTATAATATTATGAACTGAGAAAACAGGAAACCACACGTATTTTTACAAGACTTTGAGCAATGCCTTGTGCATTTGCTTCTACTTTGCATTGTATGTTATTACTACAGTACTCAGAAATTCTTCCGTCTCTTTCTCCAACACACCCCATTAAATTTTTTAATCTTTTTCCTATCTCATCCATGAAACATGTGTCCAATCTCATTTCATAACACAAAGCTATTTAACCTCATTGCCAACAATATAATTTTAAAACACTTTTACTTAGATGATCTGTTTTGTTTTCTTGTTGGTTAAATACTGTAATGTGGCTTTATAGTCTGAGTTTTGGTAAGCAGATGTCAGTACTGTTGATACCTCCCCAGCCTTCCCAATGGGGGACTGCCCCAGACATGTTTATCGTCACCAGAAAGAACATCATGCAGTTCACCATATCCGGGTGTTTTGCTGCCTTTCAGATGAGATCAGGCATGTTCAGGGCCATACGGTCAGACTGTTTTGCTGCCTTGCAGCCCGTTTGTAAATACTCTAAAGGCATGTTGCTACGTAGTACTGGGAATCTTGCTTCCTTCTCATTTACATTCTTTGCTTTGACCTTAAAGTCATACTTATCCCTTCAAACATTGTTCCACTCTCCAAAGCCATATATAAAAGAATAAAGGGCTGACAAGCCTGATTTCTCTTTACCAGCTTGCTTTATCTTTCTATGAGTAGTCAATTTTACTTTTTAAATAGTCATCTTAATTATTTTGAGAGGTTAAAAATAAATTAGTCATATTTTTATGCAGGTCCATCAAACATATAGCTATTAAACTTTAACTTACTGGAACACAAAAAAGACTTCCTATATCTTTCCCAAATGATAAGCTTTTTCTTATTACTTGACTACTGCACACTAGAGGAAGGTAGCCCTTGCTTTAGATTTCCAAATAAAATAGAGCTATGTATTTGGTGGGGAAAATAATTTTCAGACATATGGAATAGTTTCAGAGAAATATTTATCTTTCAAAAGCAGAAAAGCATGCTGACCATCTTAAAAGTCACCTGAGGAAAATACTTCTGCTTATACTTTCCTATAGAGAAAAATATACATCTGTAATGCCTGTACTTTCATGCCAGTTTCTAAATGAATTAATTATTTGTACAATATATCAATGTGACAAAGTTCAATGTTTTCAAAGTCATTTGAATAACATTTTTAAAAGTTTTGTGAGCCTGGCACAATGTCATGTGCTACTGGAGGAGTTGGGGCAGCAGGATGATGAGATCAGGGCCAGCCTGAGTAACATGGTGGGCAACTCACTTTCCCCCCATATCAGAACCAAGACATTGTTTAAAAGTTTTACTTATTTAAGCAAAACAGTATACCTCTGAAGATAAAAGTATATTTCAAAATAATAGCCAAGAAAATTAAAAATTGTTCAGCACATTGGTTGCAAAAGATAATAACTCAAATATAATCACTGTTAATTAGATGAAGTTGACAAAATAAATTCAGCATATGATCTGTAACAGGGCTAATCTTAGCTAATATTTTAAACAATTTCCCCTGGCAGGTAAGACAGTAAAGTGTCCTGTGCTTTTCTGGATATTTTATGTGTTCTGCTTTTATGCAGTGCTTTTATTTCTATTTTCTCAGTTGAAATATAAGAAAACTGCCAGGTGGGGTCCTGCCTGCCTGTAATCCCAGCACTGTGGGAGGCCAGACAGGAGGAACTCAAGTTCCAGCCCGGCCTAGGTAATTTAGCAATTTAGGAAGATCCTGTCTCAAAATGAAAAATACCAAAAAGGGCCAGAGATGTTGCTCCATGCTAAAGTCTAAATTCAATTCCTAGTACCAAAATAATGAAAGATACAATTTTTCACAACAATAAATTTTAGTCATTTTGAAATCTTCAGTCATTCTAACCTTTCAGTCAAGAACATGACTCAGAGGGGCCGAAGGGTTAGCTCAGTGGTTCCGGTGCCTGCCTCGCAAGTGCAAGGACCTGAGTTCGATCCCGGTAACCACATATAATGCTGGGCGTGGAGACACGCCCACCAACAATCAACACCGCATACCACAATGCTGGGCGTGGTGGCTTACGCCTGTAATCCCAGCACTCAGGAGGCAGAGACAGGAGGATTGCTGAGTTCGCGGCGGTTTGCCTGGGCACCATAGTGAGCTCAGGGCCAGCCTGAACTACAAAGTGAGACCCTGTCTCAAAAAAAAAAAAATTATGCTGTGATTTCATAAAATGTATAATGGCAACCTAAGCTTCAGTGCTTTAAGAGGTCTAGCTTTTTTTAGGAGTGCTCATGACTGTTTCCACAAGGTAGTTTTGTGTTTTCATTGAAAATTATTTTCGCCTGTTTGAGTAATAAGCACCTAGACTGTGCAAATTCTCTGGGAAAAAAATTACTACATAGGAATTACTTATATGATAGTTTGGTAAATGAAAGTTAGCCAGATCCATCATAGTGACCTCTGCTACCTTATCACACACTCAGAATCAGCCGTCATTATTTTACTATTTGTAAAGCTTCATCTATGGGAACTTAATAGAATTTTTCAATAATACATTTTCCACTATTTGGGGAATTTGCTGCCCTTATGTGATTGCCCTAAGAAGCAACAAATCAGAAAACCATCATAAAATTCAGATGCAGCAGCCATTCTTACTGCCTGGGTTAAATTGTTATCTGGAGACATGTAAATGAAAGTCTGTTCCTAAAATGCATCTTCTGACCAGCTTGAGTCAGAAATGTATTCTTTTTTTCTCTCAGTGTTTAACATTTTTTCCATGTGGGACAAACATATTCAATTTCTTCTTTTTACTGATATACATAATATGTATGCAATAAACTTCCATGGCAGTGGACCCTACACAAGTAACTAAATACGAACTTTCAAAATTAGAGAAAAGACTTTTCTCCAGTACTGGGGATGCAAACTAGGGTTTCATTCACACTGGCAAGCCCCCTACCACTAAGCCACATCCCAACCCTTGGTCAATTCTTGATATAAACAATTGCAATAAAATCTGTGAAAAGTAACCATTTTTTTCCAATGGAACTTGCACTTGATTAGTATTATACAGTACTTCCTGGTGGGTTTTCTTTTACTTTTAATTTATTTTTCCAGTGCTGAGGATCAAACCCAGGACTTTGTGCATGTTAGGAAAGCATTCTATCATATCTCCACCCACAATGAGTTTTAAAAATGAAGTCTGAAAACTATAAGTGAAGAAGATAAAAATCAATTACATGAGTGGTGCAGACATTTACACTAATTACAAGGTAATTTGTTTTTAAAAATGCTGTGGAAACCAGTGTGTATTTCAGAACTACATTCAAGTATTCTCTAGGAATAAGGCAATGTAGGAAATGAAATTTCCTTCTGAGAATTAAGCTAAGAAACAGACACATAAGTAGATAAAGCAGATATATATGACCACTTGAATGAGACTGAATATCTAACCCCTTGGTCTGTAAGATTTGACTACAATCTGATAAAAAATGAAGACCTCTAGGCTCAACCATATGGTCAGTATAAAAGAATAGGAAAGAGAGAAACATTGATGGCGTCCATCTAAATACTGTCTATGGAGGAGAGATTATTATCCAGGAACCTTTCTATAATTGGTAAAAACAAGCTTGTTTAGAAGTGGATAGGTGTAATCCTGTTGAGAAAAAAACATAAATATTTAAGATACAGGAAACAGAAGGGAAAATCTATAGCATAGATTTCCTGAAAAGACAATCAACACTGGGATCCAAAGCACAGATAGAGAAATTGACCTTGGATAGGGAAATATATCCCTTCTATCCTGACACAAGGGTAGGGGGCAGGGTGAGAACAGACCTATATGGATTTGGCAAGAGTCAGAGAAAACTTTGCTGTTTTCTCAAATGTTAAGGTAACAATGCTGAACGAACTCATTACTGCATTAAGAATTAGAAGGCCGTGCTTGCTTCGGCAGCACATATACTAAGAATTAGAAGGCCTCAAGTACAAGATCCACTCTGTCAACCAAAAGCAGAATATTATATGATCAACTTAAGTGGCAAAGAAAATATATTAATCTAAAGTCAACTGAGACTGAAATGGTCCTTCACACATAGTTAATAAAATATTTTTGCATGTGAATTTTTTTGTGCAAAGAGACAGTGTTTATAAAAATTTTTGAATAGAGGGCCAGAGATTTGGCTCAATGGTTTCAGCGCCTACCTTACAAGTGCAATGGTCCTGAGTTCGATCTCCAGCAACCACATACAATGCTGGGCGTGGTGACTCACACCCACCAGCAATCAGTAGCCCATACCACAGTGCTGGGCGTGGTGGCTCACGCCTGTCATCCCAGCACTCAGGAGGCAAAGACAGGAGGATTGCTGAGTTCGCGCAGCTTGCCTGGGCTACATAGTGAGCTCAGGGCCAGCCTGAACTACAAAGCGAGACCCTAATCTCAAAAAAAAAAAAAAAAAAGTGAAGGATGATTGAAGCTAAGTAAACTTACAGCAGAATCTCCCAATCTAAAGTATTTTTGGAAGACAAAATGAGAGATTTAAAACATTTAATGCCATATTTCTAAGGAGGGTTCTTTCTTAGGTTGCTCTTTCTTCTTTTCTTTTTTAATCTCTTCCCTTAAGATTTTCCAGCAGTTCCTGTTATAGCATAAACTTTAAAATCTTAATAAAGATTTGCAATCAGTTTTTGCCTGGTTCTTTCCTCTCTCTGTATTACTGGTTAGAATGTGACCTCATAAATAAATCTGAGATGGAAAGACATAGCCATCTAAGGTTTTCTTGAAAGTGCTTCACAGTTGGCCAGAAACATTTTAATTTGAGCTACTATGTCCTATATGTATATATTACAGGAATGCGGAGTATTCCTGTCCATGTTGAAACAGTTAGCATCTATGCTGAGCCATTAAATTACCACTCTAAAATTGATCCTGAACAGTGTAATCAATGGTTCTACAATTGCTGTGTGAAACAAACATTAAAAACATTCCCTTAGAACATATCTACTCTTGAAAAGATTCAGTATTCCTTGTTTTTAATTATTTAACTTAAAATACTTATATAAAACAATCTCACACAAGAAAAGTCAGACTGATGCAAAGTAAAAAGTAGAGCTACCTTTACCCTTCCCCAATATTATTTCTCTGAATTTTAGTAGATATTTTCAAAATGTATACTAAAAGGTTTGTACCAATTTAAATTCCATTGTTCTTCATTATAGTTATAAGTAAATGCACTTAAGAACTTACTCATTTGCTCAGAGTATTTCCCTATTAGTTATTAATCTAACTTAGCTTCAGTATGTTGTTATGAGTTTAAGATATTAATTTGCAATTTCATAAACCTAAAATACCTAAAAATACCTCATACTTTAAGGTGCTCAACAGTAACTACAATGGGCTAAGAATTGAACTTGAACTTTCTATCTTATGGTAATATTATCTAACCACTGACTTATACTTTCAGGTTAATTAGTCACAACTTACTATATATGCTTTTTTTTTTTTTTGAGACAGGGTCTCGCTTTGTAGTTCAGGCTGGCCCTGAGCTCACAGCAGTCCTCCTCCCTCTGCCTCCTGAGCGCTGGGATTACAGCCATGAGTCATCACACCCAGCACTGTGGTGTGTGGTTACTGGGAATCGAACTCAGGACTTCACTCTTGCAAGGCAGACACCAGAACCACTGAGCTAAATCCCTGGCCTTATACTACTTTGTGTGTGTGGACTTAATGAACTTAATTCTCAGTATAACAGTACCTTTTAAAATATTTTTAACACTTCATTGCAGCCACTCCTTGTCATAGATTTTTGAGTAATTTTGGGACCACACAGAAAGACAATACTGTTTCTTTAATATTATTGTAATCTCAGTATACACCTTGCTTTTTTAAATGTCAAGATGACCCTTGACTCTGAATAGCACTAGGACAAGAAAAGACATAGAAATGCTTTCCACTGTGTTTGAAATGTGAGCTGAGTAGTGTCCGCCTGCTGTGAAGCTAACATTGCCAAGATGTCTTTCACAAAAATAATTTCCGTTTTTTCAATATTTAGTAATGAAAAAATATTAAGGCATTAATGATATCACATTGATTTAATATTAATTTAAGAATAATTTCTAATTGGGCCGGAGATTTAGCTCAGTGGTTCTGGCGCCTGCCTCACAAGTGCAGGGTCCTGAGTTAGATCCTGGAAATCACATAGAATGCTGGGCATGGTGACTCACGCCCACCAGACATCAATACCACACACCACAGTGCCGGGCGTGGTGGCTCACACCTGTAATCCCAGCACTTGGGAGGCAGAGACAGGAGGATTGCTGAGTTCGCGGCGGCTTGCCTGGGCTACATAGTGAGCTCAGGGCCAGCCTGAACTGCAAAGTAAGACCCTGTCTCAAAAAAAAAAAAAAAAAGAATAATTTCTAATTGTGCATAGATGCTGACAGCTACAAGTTTTGACAATTGTTTAAATAAGCAGTGTTTAGCTTAGGTTTGTAAAAGCTGAACTAGGTCTTTATAATTTCCTTTAAAAAAAAGAAATATGGTAGACTTGTGCAACCATTGTGAAAATCAGCATGGAGATTCGTCAGAAAACTAGTGTTAGAGGTCCCATTTGACCTGCTATTCCCCTGCTAGGAATATACTTGAAGGAATTAAAAGAATCATATCATAAAGACATATGTGCACCCATATTCATAGCAGCTCAGTTTGTGATAGCCCAGTCTTGGAAACAACCCAAATGCCCATCAACTGGAGACTGGATAAAGAAGATATGGGTTTTTTAAAATAAAATGGAGTATTACTCTGCCATAAAGAATGACAGGTTTCATTCATTTATGTTCAAATGGACACACCTTGAGGACACACTAAGTGAAATAAATAAATCACAGATATGTAAATGCCATATCTTTTCTCTGGTATGAGAACCTATAGAGTAAATGAGTTCTAGAATGTATGATAGATTTTGTGGAATAGGAATTATTCAAGGGGAATGTGTTAGCGGAAAGTAATGAGAGGAAAGAATAAATATGATTTGAAAAGAAAGAACATGTATATAGGGGGTGTGGGCTTCTGGGGTGGGTAGGGATATGGGTAAAAATGAGAATTAAATGGTGTCATATACTGGTAAAAATTCCCCAATGTTGAATGTGACTGTGAGCTGTCTATAAAATTTACCAATAAAGAATTCAATTTTTTAAAAAAGATATGAATGTGAATGTGTTTGGTGCATTTTTAGTAGAGTGGGATCTACTATCTTCTTGTATTTGTGTATGATTTTTTTCCTGGGCTTCTAGTGGACTCCTTTCATTAGCTCCTCATTTTACCATTAAGGTAGGTGCTGAAAATAAGTTATATGTACAGTATATGAAGACTTACTTATTTATAATAATGACTTAGCATGTTTAGAACAGTTTAGAATGAAAACACTCTGGGGGAGGGGAAGTTGTACATATTTTCATTCTTAAAAGTATGTTAAAATTTTTATGAATATCTTCAAGGTAAGATCACTTAAGGAGAATATATGATAAAAGTCATAGAATGATTAAGGGGTCAGCAAAAAAAAAGTACTTCATTTGGTTTTTGCTTTCTAGAAAAAAAGAGTCATAAAGTAAATTGTTTTTCCCCTTGTTTGTAGTGTGAGACATGTCCACTATCCACTAAATTTAAAGATACACCCCTGTGTGAATCTGCACGTAGGAAAAATGAAAGTGCTGCTACTCAAAGAAAGACCTTGTTTTAAAATTCAATCTGCTTTTCAACCAAATTTACGTTTTGATGCCGGATGTGGTGGCTCATACCTGTCATCACAGGACTCAGGAGGCAGAGGCAGGAAGATTGCTGAGTTCCAGGCTTGCCTGGGCTACATAGTGAGCTCAGGGCCAGCCTGAACTATGAAGCGAGACCCTGTCTCAAAAAAAAAAATTAGTTTTGGTGAATATTCCATAGTGGCTCCTGGTGTACTCCTTATTGATTACCAAGTACAAATCCTTTAAATAGTCATCAGAGATCATTTGAGCAGGTGCAAAGATAACACAAATGAGAAGAAATATTCTTTCTGCTAAATTATTAGTAATCATTACCTTAGAAACTGAATCCTACTAAGGGAGCAAAGGATGCAGAAGGGTTGGAAAGAGTGTCTAGAATATTAATATTCCTAACATATCCTTTTGCTGAAAGCACATGGCATAATTCATTATATATTATATGACTTCCTGGCATGGCACACAGAAAGCCACTTAAAGTCATATTCATAATATGAATCACATAAAATTTCAGCTTTCATATAACTGTCAATTTACAAAAATCTTTTCATAAAACAACTTTAAAAAATAATCTTGGGCCGGAGGATTAGCTCAGTGGTTCCAACGACTGCCTCACAAGCGCAAGGTCCTGAGTTCGATCCCCAGTAACCACATACAATGCTGGGCATGGTGGCTCACGCCCACCAGCAATCAGCACCACATACCACAGTGCCGGGCGTGGTAGCTCACGCCTGTAATCCCAGCACTCGGGAGGCAGAGGCAGGAGGATTGCTGAGTTTGAGGCTTGCCTGAACTACATAGTGAGCTCAGAGCCAGCCTGAACTACAAAGCGAGACCCTGTCTCAAAAATAATAATTAATAATAATAATAATCTTGAGGTCTAAAAACAATCACCAATTTTTAAAACAAAAATTACTATTTTCCTTATAAAAGAGACCTTCCTCTTAAGTTACATATTAGCTAAGAGCAATACATCACCCCCAACTGCTGGGTTGTCTTTTGTTTTTTGTATATTCCCAGGCTGCAGAGAGGGACTCATAAATATGCTTTTTATTTCCTCTCAACCCAATAATAGCTAATTGCTTCCTAATTCGTCTTTGTAACAATGACTCAAAATTTGAAATTCCTGTGACATCTAAAGTATATCCTAATTAGGATTAATCTCATTTCCCAGTGTTATCTCTTACCACAAACCTGGAACACACAGGATCATTAAATAAGTCAAAAACATTCATGGCATTCATATCATTCCAAGTCTAAAATGGTGAAATACTATGCCCTTCCTTCTTCAGTAGGTCAAAATCCCGATCATCTTCTGGTGCTCAGCTCAATTATTGCTTCCTTAGTTAATCACATACAATCCCATCAGAAAAAGCACCTTCTACCTTGAAGTTCCTTCCACTACTTCCTCCAGTGATAATGATATGCTATTGTTCAAATACATTATTTGTAAGATCTCACTATGCCCCAGGCACTTACGCAGCTGAACAAACACAATCATCACTATGAAGGTCTTCATATGATTAGTAGCTTATTTACCAACATTCAGCTGAGGGGGAGAGATTCAAACCCAGATCCTCCAACTCCACACAGCAGGCCCTCTTAGAGTCTGACAGTAATAGTATTTGTAACTCTGTCTCTCCGTCTGAACTGTAAGCTCTCTAAGATGTACATCTTTGCAGCTCTGTGGTCCCAGTGTCTAGTACAGTGTTTTATGCATAACAGCTGCCCCGGTTCTTTAAGAAATAAAAAGAAGAGAGAGAGAATGTGGAATTTGATGCCTCACATATAGTTTTCTTACACTGCTCTTTTTCCCACCAGCCCCTTTCCCAGCTCATTGGTACAGAGTACAGACTGCATACAATCCACAAAGAAGAAGCCACAGCTGCCACAGAGGCTACACTGCTAAACAGGTGAGGAGTGAAGCCATGGAAGTACCACATGATGAGCTGGCTCACACAGCCCCAGCACTTGGGAGGCAACTAAAAATATGACAACAGTTTGAGCTCATTTCTATATAAACGTGACAGTTTTGTTTAAGCTGCAACCATCTTAGCCCTCCAAGCATTACCAGCCTAATATTTATTGGGCAATAACAATTGCTAGATGCAATTCAGAATGTTGAATTAGGCATCATCTTTACCCAGGAGACGTGTAATTTAAACTCTGCCAGCCCACAGAAACATAAGGAGAAAAGAAAGCAATGGCCTTAGCTCTTCTCACCCCTGCATGTACTCAGTGAACAGTGTGAACTTCCTCCAGTGAGTCAAAGCACCCTAGACTGAATTAGGCCCTTGGGAAGATGCATTAACACTCCTCAGACTAATGAGGGCACAAAGTGTGCTGGAGTAGTGACTTACAATGGAGATCACAACCACCAGATCCTGGGAGTCTTCTCCATTTTCCACTTTGGAAACTTCAAGGTTTTGACATCACGTTTTGTAGTCAAAAGGACAGTGATGTAAGGGGAAAACTGATAAACACAAAAGCTGTTGGCCAAGGATACTAGCAAGCACAGTCTCTATTCAGAAGGGATGTCACATAAGGACACTGACTTATTTTTTCTGCCTTAAATGAGACTGAATGACACCTGTGGTCTGTGATGTATCAGTGGCCAGATCTGAGGAAGACTTAAAAATACCTATTTCTAGTTTTGGAAGATCCAGGAGTTAACTGATTCCAAAGAGTTAAGTATATGAATTTCCTCCCCTCCCCTGATATATTAGTATTATTGAAATCTAACTTTGTACTTCAGTTATTTTCTTACACAATTATAACTTCCTAATCTAAGAACCTTTTAAATATTTAAAAAACTGGTAGTGATTTGATTTACTTGAACTCCAGCAACTTGAAGATTTTCTAAGTGCATAAGATATTAATTTTTCACTAAGATAGTCATTGTTTTAATCGTACATGGCTGGATGTTTTAAAACTTCTGCCTGAAGTTTAGATATTTACTGAGTTATTTTCAGATTTTTACTTTAGTACTATAAGAAGTTTTCCTCATATTTGCTATATAAATATATATGGTTAGTTGACATTTCTGTTTCCTTTGGTCCTTATTACATTTTTACTCTGTTGTTTTGTAAATAGACTGTACAATAATTGTGTCTTTTGAACTTGTAAAAAATAAAAATAGTTATTTTTATTTTAAAGTAATATATGTATGTAGTTTAGGAAATAAAACATGCCAGGCATGGTGGCTCACACCTGTAATCCCAGCACTCAGGAGGCAGAGGCAGGAGGATTGCTGAGTCTGAGGCTTGTCTGTGCTACCATAGTGAGCTCAGGACCAGCCTGAACTACAAAGCAAGACCCTGTCTCAAAAA
>PVIC010019950.1:18622-30133 GCA_004025085.1 Thryonomys swinderianus | reverse complement strand
GCCCACCAACAATCAACGCCGCATACCACAATGCCAGACGTGGTGGCTCACGCCTGTAATCCCAGCACTCGGGAGGCAGAGACAGGAGGATTGCTGAGTTCGCGGCGGCTTGCCTGGGCACCATAGTGAGCTCAGGGCCAGCCTGAACTACAAAGCGAGACCCTGTCTCAAAAAGCAAAAAAAAAAAAAAAAAAAAAAAAAATTAATAGCTACTCAGTTAATCTGTATATATGGACTGAATATCAGCAAGTTCATTGCTAAGTTTGGCAATCAATTCAGGCTAGAAATTATAGGCCCTTATAGCTGTGCTCACCCATATGTGTTTGAGACTTGTCTTTGACTTCCTTTTTGGTTTCAATAGCTCTTGCTTCAATTCCTTTTTGGAAACAAGTTGGATGTTTAAAAATATAGCAAAGTATGGATATAGGTTCACGCATGCATCTCAACACATACAAGTTTAACATGATACTGCCATTTCAGGTTCAATGTCTATCTAGCTAACACACTTCACCAAGATCCTTACTGTTTATGTCTACGTGTCCCCGAACTTCATGCAGTCACAGGAGGGGCTTTTCAGAGATGACTGAATCTGGGGTGTGTCATGCTGGGATTAAGGGTGTGTGATTGCTAAATTAGTCCACTGACTGATTTGATACAGTTCTGCCTGAGCATAACAGGAAAACCCTCCATATGTGTGAGGGCTGCACACCTTAAGAACGTGTAGCCTGGACAGAAAGAAGGCTGCTGCTGCTGCTGCCTGCTTTGCTCCTTCACTGGTTGCTGCCTTCTGCTTTGCTGCCTTCTGGTCAGTGTAAACTGTTCCTCTTCTACAAGGCCCCTGTGCCGTACCGACTGTGGACTGAAACCTCTACAAACTGTGAGCTCCAATAAACCCTTCTTCCCTTAACTTTGTCTCAGCAATGAGAAAAGTAACTAAGCCAATGATGAAAATATATATGTGATAGTCGTATAAAAGATTAAGACATTACTGAGATAGTCTCAATGGGTTTTCTTACAGCCTAGAAGATGAGATTTGAATTGCAAAGAAACTGCCATATAAAAAGAGACAGCTCTCTATTAGACAGTGTGTCTATCAGAGAGTATTAGAACTGTTTCTCAAGAGTTCTTCTTGGACTATACCATTTTATTTTTTTTAATTAATAATTCAGTTGAAGTGTATAATATTCTCAAATTGGTTTTTTTTGTTTTGTTTTGTTTTGGTGTTTTGTTTTTGAGGCACTGAAGATTGAACCCAGGAACCTTATACTGGAGCTATATTCCCAGTCCCTTTTTTGTTTCTTATTTTGAGATAGGATATCACTATATCAGTAAATTTTCAAGACTTGGTTTGAACTCGCAGCCCTCCTGCCTCAGCCTTCTAGCATGTGCACAACATGCCCAGAAATAGTCACAAGTTTTAAATGTTTGCCCACCACACTTCTCCTGTATCTTGGAGAATGTCTTTTCAGACACTTGTCCCAGACACACCAGGTGCTATCAGGTTGTACACTTGATGCAGGTTCGGTGAAATCTTCCCTCCTGGAAAATTGGTACTGAACTGTCACCTTTGGCTGATCTCTTCAGTAGATGAAATACAAACATGGTAGTGAGTTTGTGAGGGATCGTGGAAGAAAAATGGAATTTGGCTGAGGAAACAGACAATGAAGCAAAGAAAAAAGCAAGAAAGGTATGCAGCTTGGGTTGCAGTCATTTGCCTATGGCTTTGGGAGACACAGCTTTGTCTCCATAGCTACCTCAGTGCCCAAGCCAGCTCGCCTTGATTACTTCCAGCCAGAGGTCTTGAGACAAAGACAAAGACAAAGCCACAACCATCAATGCACAGACACTTGAGGATCCTGGAGAGCACTGTGGGCCCAAAATACTCTATTTACTCCCCCAAGGAATCTACCAGACAAAAACTTGTTTCCATCCAAGTCCCATGGGACCAGGAAATAGGCCTTCCTTGTAGCTTTCCTTCTGGGAGAGCAAGTTCACAGTTAAGCAATCCACTCTGAGTCCTCACCCCAAGTCACACACCCAGGGAACCAAAAGGCAGAGCCCTAGCTGCCAGGGTGGAGACTGGAACTGTGCTTCGCCTACCTGCCTGCTGTCCCTCCCCACCTGCACTCGTGGAGCAGTGAGCCACAGTAACTGGGGGTGGGGGTGGGGGCTTTAAAAGCACTAAATTTTAGCAAAATACATCACAAGAGGTAAAGATGCTACTAGGACTGATTTCCCCTGAACTATATTCAGAGGTCAAAGACGGCAATGTGCTGGCCACAGCTTTGGAGAGGAAATCCAGCTCCTGCCCCCAGGCAGCTGTGTGAGGGTGGCTTCCTCGTACCTCCCTGGGCCTCAGTTTTTACAGCTGCAAAACGAGGAGGCAGTACGAGATGGTCTTTAACGTTCGTTTCATCTTCAACTTCCTCCAGTCTCTGTGAGCTGGAAGATTTACACAGAACTTCATCTTGAATTTATTACTCATCATTCATCTTCCTGCAGGAGCCAGAGGCAGCCTGTGCGCAGAAGTAAGTGGCTCACACTCTCCGTGGTGATTTAAGAGGAGCTGAGAACCCCGAATTCCTTCCTCAGTGTTCAGCCACAGCCAGGCTTGGAGCCCTCCGACCCCAGGAGCCAGACCTGGGCTTCAGGCACTGTTCATTCGAATTTCAAGTCCAAATGGCAAATACCTATGTAGCTCACTGTCTTCCTGGAATGTTTCAGCATGGACTTTCTCTGGATTCCCTAGGAATGACACTAGGAACGGTATGCAGCACAGGGACATTCACCAGAAAAGGGCACTGCAGGGACAGACAAGCCTGGGGAGGAGAAGCGCGGCGGCTTCACAGTGACCATAGCAAAGAGCTAACGGCCAGGTTGGGAGCAGCCCAGAGCTCTGCCTGAGCTGAGAAGGTGGGTGGTGGCTCTGGGCCCTGCTCTAACCTCTGCCTCCCGTTGGACCATAGCAAAGAGCTAACGGCCAGGTTGGGAGCAGCCCAGAGCTCTGCCTGAGCTGAGAAGGTGGGTGGTGGCTCTGGGCCCTGCTCTAACCTCTGCCTCCCGTTGGCTCTCCCAGCCTCTTCAGGGAGCCCAGTGGAAGGAGGGGTTCTGTGGTTTCAGTATGTCCCCAAACGCATGAGTCAGGAGCTGGATCTCTCATATGGTGGTGCTGGAAGGCGGGGCCTGAAGAGAAGTGATGGGGTCGCCAGGGCTGCAGTCCCAAGAAGGCCTAAAGGTCAGGATGGAGGGAGTGAGTCCAGAACCTAGTGAGTGGGCAGCTAGGAAGCCAACTCTACCCTTTGTGCTTTCTCTTGCACCTCCTGGCTCGCTCTCTCCCCTTGTCATTAAGGTGCAGAACCAAGACCCTTCCAAGACACTGAAATTGTGCCATGGTCCAGCGTCTAGAAATGTGAGGTAGTCAATTTTTCTTATAAGTTACCTACTCAGGTATTTTGTTACAGTACCAAAAAGCCAACTAAGATACTTTCCAGTAAAGGGAAAATAGGCCCTAAAAGGGGACTTCTTTAGGGGCAGCCTCTCCCCACTTTCTATCATCTAGACCAGTGACAGTGAACTTTTTATGGACCAAGTGCCCACACTGCAACTCAAAACTCACCTGTTTATCACTAAGTTCCAACACTGCAATTAAACCTCAGGTACTGGGGCAATGCTGGGATGACTTGGCTTGTGTGCCAAAAGTCCACTGTGATCCCTGTACCCTAAGTTTGCTGCCACTGATCTAGACTCTCATGACAAAAGGGCATGGTGGCACACACCTATAATCCCAGAGGCAGCAAGCTGAGGCAGAATGATCCACCTAGGCCACATAGTAAGAGCCTGTCTCAGAAGATAAAAACAAAAAAGACTAGGGATTGTTAGCCACCCAGCGGATGGCAGCCTCAGTCTATTGTAGAGCAGTGGCTGGGAATTACCAAGGCTTCTCGTCGGTGGCCTCAGAGGCCCCCTCCATTTAAGGGAGGCTGGCAAGTGCAATCCATTTCCTGTTTCCCTTGGTTGTAAACCTGAGGAACTGTAGGCATCTTGCCTTCCCATCCATGTCCCCACAAAAAACATCAGGTGTCACGGAGTGCAAGTCCCACACTGGTGGCCTCAGTCCTTAATACGAAGAAATGGAGACGGGCTAACCACGAGGAGACCTTCCTAGCTTTTCTGTGGATGTGTTTATCAACATGGCAGCTGTACAGGTTTAGAAATAAATGGACCATCAGATAGCACCCTGAGGTATTATTCTACCATTCCGCTTCTTAAACATCAATTCCCTCTGCAGTCTGTTGGAACATGTGTAGACATTAAACTTGAGACTAGGCTGCTTCCTGACTCTCTGAGCAGGCAGAGCCTGTCAGATCTTCTTCTCATTTTGGGGGGAGGATGAGCTGATAAGTTCTGATGACTTGTGTGTAGTATTAAGTAGTAAAAATAGCAACTGAAGCAAAAAAAAAAAAAAACACACACCTACTGGGCTCTGAAACCCTTCTGAAAAGACACTATCAGGGAAGCAAAGGAGCAAAGAAAGGTGTGTTTTACACTTATTGGGAGAAACACACAAAAAAGATAGACATTCACGTTGGACCCTAAATGTCTCATCACCATCACCTCCTATGTATTCAACTCCTTCATCTCCAGTGTAAAAACCTTGTAAAACATCACAGGTGCCTGAAATATCAGATTTCCACAGATGTTCTTCAGTCCAGTAGAAACTCTTGAATATTTTGCAAGAATTGCATTAGACCAGGCTAGAGATTTAGCTCAGTGGTTCCGGCGCCTGCCTCACAAGCGCAAGGTCCTGAGTTTGATCCCTGGTAACCACATACAATGCTGGGCATGGTGACTCACGCCCACCAGCAATCAATACCACATACCACAGTGCTGTGTGTGGTGGCTCACGTCTGTAATCCCAGTACTCAGGAGGCAGAGGCAGGAGGATTGCTGAGTTTGAGACTTGCCTGGGCTACATAGTGAGCTCAGGGCCAGCCTGAACTACACAAAAAGCAAGACCTTGTCTCAAAAAAAAAAAAAAAAAAAAAGAACTGCATTAGACCTTCTAGCACGCACGGGTGTGTGTGTGTGTGTGTGTGTGTGTGTGTGTGTGTGTACAGAAACCAGGTCTTACACAGACTGTGCTCAAAAGTTTCGATCCTCCTGCCCCAGTCTCCCTAAGTGCTGGGATGACAGGTACCTGCCAAAACCTTCCAGTTTAACTTGCCTTGATGGCCAGCCCTCCTCGCTGCTGTACATTTCCTTTTTGGAGAATGAGAATTGGGGATTTTTCAAACCCTGTTGCATAGTCCAGTAATTTTGTGCAAGGATGCTAGCCTAAAGGCCAGGGAATTTCCCTAATAAGCCACAAACAAGAGTTGGGTTAGCCAGAGATAACAGCTACTAAAGTACCCACTTCAGAAAAGGTCTAGAAGTTTGGAGACTCTTGCTAATGAAAGGCTGCAGCAAAACCCTGAGGGATAAAAATGTACTGATTATGTCCATTGTGAAATAAGTCTGGGAGACCCGGGCGCATAGTGTCTATCAACAGCAAAGGACTTGGCCTCTTCTGAGCAAAGTGCCGACGCCTCTGTGTTGAAGCGGCTCCACCGTTACCCTAAACTCCCAGTACCAAGTTGCCCCACAGCATGCATTGTGGAGTTCAAGATTTGAGTTTCAGCCAGAAGGACTGTGTGGTCGCTGCCAAGCTCACAGCTCCCTCTCCTCGTGTGTAAAACAGGAATAAAGCAGCCACTAAGTATTACAAGGGTTAAAGACAACCCAGTTGGCTGTGCTCTTCACGTAGTGTCTGACCTAACGATGAAAGTGTTTATTATGTGCTTGATAAATGCCCCCAGCCCCCACCCCAGGCCTCTGAGCTCCGCACAAGGGTCCATAATCACATCTCCTCTCCACACAGCCTGACTGGGTGACTGCACAACGGCCTTCCCCGGACCTGGGTTGCACAAGCCACCCTTTTTTATGTGTCATGGTGCTGGGAACTGAACCCAGGGTCCTGTGCACCTCAGTGGTCTTGGGCCAGGAAAGCACCACACCACTGAGCTACTTTCCCAGCCTTTAAAAATAATTCTGAGAGTCTCAATAACAAGCTGGGCTCGTGCTTGGGATCCTCCTGACTCGGGCTCCCAGAGTGCTGGAATTACAGGCTGACACCCCCATACAAGTAGGCAGGGCGAGCCACCGGTATTCCCCCTCTATCAAAGCCACCGGGTCAAAGCTGCGTGACGTGACGTTACACTCACCACCCCCACCAGCCATCACGGAAGATTTCCGCTCCGAAAGAATCAGCGCAAACCCGCGCTCCAGTTCTCTCGCCTCTCTCAGTCTCTTTTTGCGCCCTCGTTTCGCCGTCCAAAATTAAAAGTCTCGCCGCCCCTTCGTCAGCGCCAAATATCTGGAGCAGGATCACAGCGGAGGTGAGAGGAGCGCAGAGGAGCCCCGGCTGGGCGCTAGGAGGCCGCCGCCCGGGAGGGCCGAGGAGCTGCCCGCAAACTTCTCGTCGGAATTGCTGACCGAGAGGCTCGGAACCCAAATCCGCGCAGCCGCCGCAGCCCGGGCCGGCGGGGCGAGGGGGAGGGGCGGGGGCGCGGGGGCGCGGGGAAAGGAGGCGCGAGCAGAGGGAGGGGAGGGGGAGGGGGAGGGGGGAGGAGAGGGGTAGGCCAGGGGCGGCGGAAAGTGGGAGCCCGGGCGGCGCCCCGCGAAGGTGCGGCGGAGGCGGCGCGTGCGGAGCCGAGCGGGGCGAGCCCCGCCTTCCCTGTCCTCGGCCGCGGTGCGCGCCCGGCTTCCCCGCGGAGCGGACGGCGGCGGCGCAGCGCGGGGAGCTCGCTCCGGCAGACTTCCGGGAGAAGGGGACTTCTCTCGAATCCGCCGCACTCGGGATGCGCTTTGTTTTTACAGTGGAAAATTTCAGTCTAAACACACAGCTGTGAGCTGCCGGCTTCACTTCCTGGAGGCTTGTTTTTTTGTCTCGAGACTGGTAATCTCTGCGGGTCATCCGTGTAAGTGCGGCCGAGCGTCGTTCCCACGGGCGCGGCTGAGGGCGACGCTGCGTTACCCTCGCTCAGGTGGTGACTTCTGCTCTCGTGGACTAGCGCTGTTGGTCTTCATACATGGAAACGATTGTGTGTGCACTGGCCAAAAAATAAAGTTTTATATAGGGAGAGGGGGAGGGGAGAGAGGATTCTTTTTACCAACCCATAAAATAGTTAAAATATGCCCTACAACATTGACAATCCTAAAGAGTGGAATATTTTTTTCTTAAATACTGTCAGTAGAACTAGTTAATCCATAGTCATTCTACTACATAAAGCAACTTGATACAATTAACGGCAATGGCGACAACCCAATTGCTTGTGCTGCGTGTCTTGTTTTAGCATGTTTAGCATTATGTCAGAGGTTGTAAATCACACGTCATCTGCTCTTTGTGTGTGTGTGTGTGTGTGTGTCCCAGTTCTTGCGAGAGAGTAGACAGACCCTGCTTCAAAGCACGGCAGCTTTAACACTTCAGTCCAGAAAAGTTCAACTTAGAGAATTCCTCAGTAGAGTTATAAAGCAGATGCACGTAGGCTGTCTTCTCAAATTGAAGGTTTATTTAGAGACAGTTTGCTTCATCTTCCTTTAAATAAGTTAAAAGGGGCCAGGGATTTAGCTCAATTTGGTACTGCACCGACCTTAGAAGCACAAGGGCCCGAGTTCGATCCCCAATACCATCAGAAAACAAATAAATAAATAAAATAATAATAAAATAAGTTTAAAGTTAGAAAGTCACAAATTTTAAATTAATAGGTCACGCCATAACCAGAACATGACCGCTTTACAATGATAAGGTGATGCACAAAATTGAATATACAAAAGTCAAGCCTTTGGGCCATGCTGCCACACCTTTGTAAAATCAAAAGATATGACACACGTTTTAGTGAAGTATACCAACAGTAGTAACAAGTGCCTTCAAGCCGAATGCACAGCCAAATGGAAACTGTGTTCCCTAACCTGGGTCTCTGTTACCTTCCTTATATAGCTTAACTCTCTGAGATTCAGATATTCCTCATGGAAGGTTCCATGCAGAAGCCCCAAGAGCCTTAACTTGCTGTCCAGTCCAATTTGTTGGGCATGATGCAGTGTATCTTAAACTTTTCATTTAGTTGCAGCTACTTGGAATTGGGCGATTTCCCACGAAAAGCTGGACTGGCTTCTTTGAAATACGAGAAAATCTGGCTGCCCTAGGTGGCACTGTGGGTGGGATCTGCATAGCAGGATGGGGGGGGGGCTTCAGTCTGAACTGTCCACTGTTCACCGTGCCTTTCATTCGGTTGAGATACTTGCCTGTCAGATGCAGGTGCTTGTTCTAGTCCCAGTCCAGACAGACTGATTCACTCAGCACCCTCTCTTTCCTAGAATTATTATTATTATTATTATTATTTTCTGAGACAGGGTCTCACTTTGTAGTTCAGGCTGGCCCTGAGCTCACTACGTAGCCCAAGCAAGCCTTGAACTCAGCTATCCTCCTGTCTCTCTGCCTCCCGAGTGCTGGGATTACAGGCATGAGCCACCACATCCAGCATTGTGAGGTGCAGTACTGATTGCTGGTGGGCGCGAGTTGCCATGCCCAAGATCATATCATTGTATGTGGTTACTGGGATCAAACTCAGGACCTTGTGCTTGCGAGGCAGGTGCTGGAATCACTGAGCTAAATCTCTGGCCCCACTTTCCTAGAATTATTAAAGTCAAACATTACTAAGACATGCTAGAATCTAGAATCTACATAAAAATACATAAAACTCTTAAATCTTAGTTCCCAGAAATACACTTAGGCAAAATCAATCAATCAGAAGCTGGCTGCATATATTTCCTGAAGACAAGTGTAGGGCAACCTCCTGGTTCTGTCTGTTCTGCATTTTCCTAAGGTGCAGTGGGATGTGGGTCTTTGGATGGGGACCACAGACCATATAAACAAGATGGAATTTTCAGTTTGGAGATTTAGCTCAGTGTTTCTAGCGCCTGCCTGGCAAGCGCAAGGTTCCTGGTTCAATCCTCAGTAACCACATAGGACAATACCGGGCATGGTAACTCATGGTGACTCACACCCACCAGCAATCAGTACCACAAACAACAATGCCAGGCATGGTGGTTTATGCCTGTAATCCCAGCACTCAGGAGGCAGAGGCAGAGGCAGGAGGATGGTTGAGTTCAGAGCTTGTCTGGACTACATAGTGAGCTCAGGGCCAGCCTGAATTACAAAGTGAGACCCTGTCTCCAAAAAAAAAAAAAAGGAATTTTCCTCAGTTCCATTGTTATCTATATCCTGACATCTGCTGCAATCTTGTTTGCTCTGTACTGCTGCTCCATTTCTCTGCCAAATGGACTTGCTTCCCAATTGTGGTCCACTCAGCCCTTACTGTGGTGGTGACTGTCTGTAGCCGGAGAGCTCTCCACATATGCTGTTGCTTTTGCATGTGTGCGTGCCTGTGTGCACACGCCAGAATGCATACACATGCTAGGCCAGCGCTATGACACTAAGCTACACTCCCAAGCCACTTGCACTCTGAATCTGGCATCTATGTCTCTTCCAGACTGCATCTGTGATCAGATGTTCCTTTCCAACAACCAGAAGCTTCCAGAGCAGATAACTTTTCAAAAGATAACATGTGGGTTCTGTGCTTACAATCTTGTTCAGGTCAGTTAAACACTGCTGCCTCATTTGTTTTATTATAATATTGCATTTCTTTTTAAGTTCTGAACTAGTATGACACACATAAAAGTAACTCTGCTTTGGATTCCTATTCTAACTTATTTTGAGTAGTTCTGTGACTAACTTATCAGTAAAATACAATCTTATCTTTATGTAATTTTTAAAAGTAAATTTTTCCGGATCCTTTTAGAGCTCGTTGAATGTTTTCTGGACCCAATACTAGAGAAATGGCAGTTGTATTTTATAACAAAACTAAGAGGGGGGGTGTCAATATATCAAATGTTCCACAGAGTAGAAAATTCAAATGAAGAGTATAATTTTCAGTAGAATCCAGTGCTTCACACCTGTTGTCCTAGCTGCTCAGGAGGGTGATATCGGAGAATCAGAAGTTCAAGGCCAGCCCGGACAAAATTAAAGGGACTGGAGATGTACCTCAGTGGGAGTGTGTTTGCCTAGTGTTCCATCCCCAACACCCTCCCCCTGGTATAATTTCTATTTCTTCTCTAAAGTGAGAACTTTATGTGCAAATTGCCTAAGATGTATTGTATAACCTTTTGTGTGTATATTTGACCTCTGTCATTATCTTTTGTCTCACAATTGCACATGATTTATTATTTCCAAAATCTAAATGACTTCCTACTAGAATTTGAACTGGATTAATACAAGTTCTTTGAGGAAAAAAAATCAAATACTAATGATTGTATTTTATGTTGTGAAAAGTAAGCTGAACAGCTTGATTTGGATGATGTGTCAGTCTTCAGTCAGGGGCACGGGGTAATATGCAGACAGAGTTTAATATGTTGGATCATGGCTGGTCACTCCAATCATCAGCACAGTTTCAGTCTACCACTTTGGGACTTCACGGGTGTCTGTATAGACACAGCTTCCCATCTAGCAAGTTGGAGTTGTAATACCCTAAAATCTGGCTACCTTGATAGGTTAAGAATTCAGAAATCACATTCTCCTTTCCTTGCCCTCTTTTTTATATTGAAGGATGGAGAAAGAAGCTAATAAAAAATCTGAATCCAAATCTATATAATAAAAGCACAGTAATTGGTTGAAGAGAACTTGTTGGAATTGCATTTTTCATTTACCTGATGCACCCTTGCACACCCACTGCCCTGACGTTTAGAGATCAAAAGAGACTGGTTAACAAACTTAATTCCTTCCACAGTTCTGGAAAAGATGGCTACATTCATGTATGTGTTGTGGCAAAGATGGCCATGGTCATTTTTGTCACTAGGTACAGAGTTCACAAACAAACAAAAATTTTCCAGGTGCTTCTGTTTGCACACCAGATTGTTCACAAACAAAACATTTATGAACTGAGACACCACTGTACCTAGAAAGCTCCACATAATTAGGGTGTCTTCTTAGGCTGAAAGCAGGCAATTCTAGTTGTTGTGCTTTTTGCTTTGGTTTTGAGACAGGGTCTTACTGTGTAGTCCAGGCTGGATTGGAACTCACTATATCTCCCAGGCTGGCCTCAGACTCTCAACAACCCTCCTGTCTCAGCCTCCCAATCTAGTATTAAGATTACAGATGTGGGGGGCCGGAGGGTTAGCTCAGTGGTTCCAGCGCCTGCCTCGCAAGCGCAAGGTCCTGAGTTCGATCCCTGGTAACCACATATAATGCTGGGCGTGGAGACACACCCCCCAGCAATCAATACTGCATACCACAATGCTGGGCATGGTGGCTCACACCTGTAATCCCAGCACTCAGGAGGCAGAGACAGGAGGATTGCTGAGTTCGCGGCGGCTTGCCTGGGCACCATAGTGAGCTTAGGGTCAGCCTGAACTACAAAG
>PVIC010019950.1:0-18522 GCA_004025085.1 Thryonomys swinderianus | reverse complement strand
CAGTGGTTCTGGCATCTGCCTGGCAAGCTCAAGGTCCTTGGTTTGATCCCGGTAACCACATACAACAGTACCGGGTGTGGTGACTCATGCCCACCAGCAGTCAGTACCACATACCACAGTGCCAGCCTCATGCCTGTAATTCCAGCACTCAGGAGGCAGAGGCAGGAGGATTGCTGAGTTCTAGGCTTGTCTGGGCTACATAGTGAGCTCAGGGCCAGCCTGAACTACAAAGTGAGACCCTGTCTCAAAAAAAAAAAAAAGTACCAATAAAATAAACTTTTAAAAAACAACATTTCTCCTATTTTGCATATACATATAGGTTTCTTTTCCTGTCTTATGAAATTATTTCAGAATTTGAGGTCTTAAAGTTTTTATTTAAGTCTTTTTTTGAACAAGAAGTTTTTTAAAGGAAGGAATCAAAAATCCCAAGAGTGTGCTTTCTAATAAATGAGACCAAATCTGTAATTTTTCATATCTACAACCTATGCATTTGGAGGCTGAGGATGTAGCCCAGTGATACAGTACATTACCATACATGTGGCCTGGTATTTGATCTTTGGCACCACAAAATAAAATCTGTAGTGTTAAGCTAACTTCCTTCAATGTGTAAAAACGTTTTTCTTCCTTTTTTAAACTTATCTTTTGCAGTGCGGGGGATGAACCGAGGCCTTCACACGTGCTGGGCAAGCACAACACTAAACCACACCCCCAGACCTTCTGTGCCCCAACTTCTGTTTTTCATGTCGATAGCAGCATCTCTAGAGATCACTCTCAGTCAGAGGAAACCTGCACAGCACAGTGAGCAATGGTAAATCACCAGGTCACCAAGAGTCCTGGGGATTTTCTTCTCTAGTCATCGTCATGGCCAGCGTTCACTTGGGACACTTTTCATTACATTATTAGGTTTCTCAGATATTAATAGTCAGGTCTTAAAAATCAAGACACAGTCTCATTGTGTTCTTCAGGCTGGCCTTGAAGTCACCATGTAGCTTAGGCTAGCCTTGAACTCACAGGGATCTTCCTGCCTCGGCCTTCTGAGTGCTGAGATTATAGTCCTGTACCACCATGCCTAGCCAATGGTCAGTTTTGCTTACTACACTTACCACTGTTTTAGAATTCAATTTGCTCTACATGGTAGTTGTAGAAACCTATGCATGATTACTCCTATGAATACAGAAGACATAAATGACACAGGCTGGCTGGGGGTGGTGAGTCACTTCTCCCGGGGAAGCTGTTTGGTTTGGTTTTGAAGGGGGGACAGGGCTGCTGGTGAGGGGAGATTTCTAAAGTACCCAGAGTACATAATCAGGAACTCCAGCAGGCTCAGCAAGGGACCCTCCAGCTGGCTGACAGGGATGAGGAAAAGACTTGGAGTTTGAAAGGAAGCAAGATAGCTCATTAGGTTGATGATAAAGTTGGAGTGCAGAACATTTTTGTGTCCCCAGGAGTGGAAGAACCTGAAGAATTCTAAGCAACTTCTAAGATTGTTTCATTGATTCAAAGAAAATACAGAGTTTGAACATAGATGAAGATAAAGGGGGAAGATTTTCATTCAGAGCCCAAAGTTTGCATAACTGACAAACAGTGTAGAGCACCCTGAAGGCCAACCCCACACTGCTTGACCGTGGCAGACAGCAGTAAGTTACCCTCAGTCTTCCCTCCCTCATCTAACATTTTCTACAACACAGACGTTGAGCAAAGACTGAAAAAAGGTTACCTGGAAAGTCACGTTCATAAGAAATGTAAAACTGTCAAGTTGGGCTGGATGTTGGTCTTGGTGCTTCGGGTCGGGACACTGATTCAGGTGGCGAGGAGGGCGGCCACAAAGTCACAGAGCTGGTCCTCAGAGTCAACTTCAGACACTTAGGCAGCTTCCAGATTTTTCTAGATTAATCATAGTCAACTGTGGATGTCAGGAGAGGAATTTTCCACAAGCTTTTTTGGATATATTTTGGCTTGCTTTTTTGTTTTTGAGACTGGGTCTCATGAGGCAGTTTAGGCTGCCTTTAAGTGCTATGTAGCCCAGGCTAGCCTTGAAAACACAGTGATCCTACTGCCTCAGTCTCCTGAGTGCTGCAATTACAGGCATGTGCCACCATACGTACTTTTTATTTTTACTACAGTAACAGAGGTAGTGAGTGAAAATAAGTGAAATTTCCCCTTAACATGGATGTTGAACATTTAGAAACAGCCAGCTGACTTCCAAAGGAACAAATATCTCCTGCTGTTTAAATAGCTAACCTCGCAGCTGATTGAGAAACTGCCCCGGCAGGTATTCTGAGTCACCATGTGATTCTGAATGTGTCCCTTGACCTCTCCCCAGGCTGATGGGCAGTTAATGTTTTTCCTTCCACTAACTCATGATGGTTCCTTGGGGATGGAAAAAACTAATGTTGCAAAAGTCCAGTGCAAATTTTTTAAATGCTGCAGGAACAAATCAGGTATGAAAGGCTTCTCTTATGTGAAATATAGCTGCCGTGTGAAAGACACAGGGTACACAGTCTTCTTGATTCAGGGGAAAAGAAAATATCTACCTGTGATTTGAAACCAAAGGTGGAGCAATACCATGGAAGATTTTAAGAAAGGAAGCAGAATGTCCTTTTAGACTTGTGAGGCAGTGATGTTCTTTTCTGAAGTCTCCCAAAAAGAAAGTGTCAACAGAAAGAAATTGTACTGCTGATGCCTACCTGATGAGACTTGAGTGTCCGAATCTCAGAAGCAAGCCTTCTGGGGAAGTTTTGCCTCTCTGAGATGAGCACACTGTTTGCACAGGAAGCTTTGGCTGCTGGTATAATTATCAGCTTCTAGAAGGTTTCCTGACTGAATCTTTGGTCCATTCCTAACTGTTGCTCATCTATATATATCTATACCATGCCCCATGGGACCTCACACACAGATCCTGGAATGCCTTCTCCTGTTCACAAGCTATTTGTGTAAGACATGTTTCACAGCATGTGGCTGCCCCTCCCCCGGCAGCCATCCTTCAGTCAGCATATTTTCCGTTTGCATGTCCCACCAGTAATGAGCTGATTGAGTCAAAAGTCAGACTGAGATCCTCAGAATGGGCAGGAGGTTGTCTAAAATTACAGCATGCAAATGTATAAGTTCATTTTTTCTCAGTGGGAAAAAACATACAGCACACAACTCCACTAAGCCTATTTGGAAATGGTCTTTGTCACAGGGAGGTGACACAGGGGCTCACAGATGGACCTTTGTAGTGAACAGAAGAAATAGGCATACATTCCTGAACAGCATAAGATTCTAAAGGAATCGGGGGGGGGCAATGATTCATTCCTAAATCACCCACTGACGTTCAACAGATGCCCCTTCATATGTGAGAATATGCTTGGTAGTGGCTACCAGACAAGAACAAAAGGTTAAATAATTATTTTGGTTAGCACTGGTTTTTGGATTCACCAAACCATCGATTTCGAGACAACTTTAGAAAATACAAATGTCTGTCCTCATCTTCCTATGGAAAGGCTGGAAAACAAAAAACTAACTTGCTTACTGTGTTTGTCAGCTTTTCATTACTTGACAAGATACCTAAGACAGTCAACGCAAAACAACAAAGGGTACAGTTAAGAATGTAGCTCACTGGTGATGGTGAATAGGCCAGGTCTTAATTCAATCCCTGTGGCTTTGGAGGGCTGGCTGTGGTCAGGTGGGCCCATGTCATACATCGGAGGGGAACATATGACAAAACCATTCACTCTGTGGCCAGGATACCACAGAAAGAGATGGGCAGGTCTGGATTCCCACCATCCCCTTTGAGGCCATGCTGGTTACCCCAAATCTCCCTCTAGGCTCCACCTCTTTTTTTTTTTTTTTTTGAGACAGGGTCTCGCATTGTAGTTCAGGCTGGCCTGAGCTCACTATGTAGCCCAGACAAGCCTTGAACTCAGCAATCCTCCTGCCTCTGCCTCCCGAGTGTTGGGATTACAGGTGTGAGCCACCACGCCCGGCTAGGCTCCACCTCTTAACAACCCCACACCACCTCCTAAGAGCACCAAGATGAAACTAACCCTTTACCACATGGGACTTTTGGACCCTTTTTGTAGCACTTGCTCTCTCACTAATATGCCTGAAAAGCTTCAGTGAGTGCCTGTGATGTACCAAACACTACATTTAGGCCTAGAGATACAAATACAAAGGGAACCCAAATCCTGCTTCTCAGAGTCCTCCAGCACACTTTCTGTTCTGCAGGTGGAGATTTAGGCTGATTTGCAAAACCAGACTGTCTTTGGAACATCAACATCTCTGACAAATGATTATTTTAAAAATTCATCAATAATCCTCACTAAAAATGCTGCCTACTAAAAGATAATTCCTATGATCTGTTTTAAAGACCTCATTTAAAAATACTCCTCAAGGGCTGGATGTGTAGTCCAGGGCAGAGCATTTGCCTTGCATGGAGGATTCAGGTTCAATACGCAGCACCACAAAAAAAATAAATAAATTTTTTGAATGACAAGAGTAAGACTATGCATCTTTTCATTTTATAATGAAGTGGCATTACCAAGCACTCATGTTTTTGGAGAGCCACACCAGCACGACAGGAAAGGTGACGCGGAGGTGTGATTTTTGGTGGGGCCCCTTCATGGGCTCCGAATCATCACCTTTGTCCTCCGTATCTGAGAGACTGACAAGCCGCCCCATGCAAGAGGCCACGAGGCAAGTCTCACTGTCATGGTTTTTCAGGCTCGTGTAATCAGACAGAACTGGCTCTTGGTGGGGGGTGGGGCGCTACAGATAATAGGCTGAGGTAGAGCCTGGATATGGAGGCAAAAATCCCTTGGAAAGAGTCCTGTGATAGCCCCCTCGCATTGCCACACGCCCCCCTGTCCTCCACGTCTCTTGTGAAATGAGAGCGTTGTGTCAGCTGACACTGAAGTTCTTCTAGCTGTGACATTCTGTCCAGCGAGGAAAGTGGCACTGTACCGCAGGTCTGGCACTTTAACTCACTGATCTGAGGTGTTTCATCGATGGCCAAAGCTGTTTTAGTGCTGAGATTAGGATACCCGCTGTGAGGCTTTGAGGTTAATAATTAACGAAAATAAATGAGCCATTTTCCACCTCAGCTAGTGCACGTCCTTCCAACTTTCTGAACAGGGGAACAAACAAACAGCAATGATTACAAGCAAAGATTATTTTTGGCAGTTAGAAAAATTAGACTTTTCTCTTTTTTAATTTTTATTTTTATTAGTACCTTTGCAGTATGTAATGATTACTTTCATTGGGAGTTGGTATGTACACAAAACACATACATACCTATCATACACATAAATGTGTATATGGTTATAAATATGGATATATGTAGCATTTGTCACTAAATATGAATGTTTCCATGTAATAAAATTACACTAACTTTTTTGGCTTATTTGTATTTTGAGTCATGGTCTTGCTCTGTAGTTCAGCTTGGCCTTGAACTCACTAAGTAGCCCAGGCTTCCTGAGCATTGTAACATTTATAATACTTATGAGCACATACTATGCACCAAGCACCATTGGAGGTTTTATTTACATTTTCAGTGATTTCTTGTTTTTATCTATTTCTTCTATTTCCAGTTTTCATGTGCAAAGCTGATTTCTCAAAATATGGAGGACTACAAAGTCTATTACAAGTATCTTGCCTGGAAAGCATAACCATTATCAAAGTGCAGGAACATGACAGTTCATAAAAAGTCTGCTCGATTTGTCTGAACACTTTGAGAAGGCCTCCTGGCAATATATGTATCGGAGGGAGGCAGAGCTTCTGCCTTCCCCTCTTGGACAGAGAGGAAATATTTTGGAGTTTATAGAGAATGGAAGATATTTTCATCTCTAGTGAAATCAGAAAAAAGAAGTCTCAGTAAGGTCAAAGAAAGTGTTCTTGGCAATGAGGTTCTTTTTAATAAGCTATTATGATATCTGAACTGTGTGTGCCAGAAAGAGGTTTAAAGTAAATGTCCACGTGACTGAGACAGTTCAGGTGCAGGCCTTTTGGTCTGAACCACACCAAAAGCACAGGAGTAATGAAATCTCTTGTATCACTAATTTCCTCTCTTTGCTCATGCCGAACTCCCTACCTGATGAACCATTTAGTAGCATAAGACACGTGTTTTACATTGTGATGATTATAATGCGACATGTTTTCCCCAAATGTACAAATATAAAATGTGCTATGTTTTACTCATATGCTTACATATGGAAAACGGAAATAAAAAATTGTTTACTTTGGCTACAACAATTATTATTTTCTTTTGACATCCTGCAGCCAAGCCAAATATGTAGCCTCTGCAGATACCAGAATCAGCATTAAACACAATGAGTTTCTCACTCCCAGATGCCCTTTTCTGTCTCTTCTTTTAATGGCTCCATTGTTAAATAAGAAACATATAATGTCACCTTTCCCAGTAGTACCAGTACTGTTTGTCACTGTTTCATAAGTAATTTAGGAAAGTAACTGAAGCGTAAAGAATCTAAATTATTTATTACTGTATTCTCTCTGACTGGATATCATTATAAGCTTCAATATTAATGTCTTCTTACAAGTGCAAGGTTGAGAAATTGCAGTCAGTGGATTAAACCAATAAACACTTGTGAAATGTAGCTGATCCTGATTTTATCATCAAACCAACCAATGCAGTGCTTTGATTAATGCATGCATGATATAAATATCTCCTTCATGCACTGATTAATGCATGCATGCTCTAAATACCTCCTTCGTGTTTTGTGTTCTTATACATTGTGATAACTTCTTTAAAGAATCTTCTTCTAGAGTCATAAGCAGTTTCAGCCAGTTCTTAGAAGTCACATGCAGGCGTAACAATCAGCAGCTCCGTGGTAAGCACAATGGGCAGAGCAGAGCCAGGACTGAGTTGTGCTGAGTCATAGAAACCCTTGCTAGAAGCTGGCCCAGTCAGGCCAGGCAGCTCGTTATTTACAGGTTAACTCCGCAATCCTGATTCAGGGGACCTTGAATCAGTTAAGAAGTGTCCAGTATGGATATCATCAAGGAGCTTGTGTGTGTTTGGCCAAAGTAAGTCAGAAGAGCCAGGAGACTGAGGCTGGGAGCAAATGCCTGGAATCTAGCTACCTGAAAGTCCGAGGCTGAAAGATTGCAAGTTTGAGGACAGTCTAGGCAATCTAGTGAAACCCTGTGTCAAAAAGTGTTTTAAATCAGCAAATATAATCATTATGTACTGTAAACATGTAGTGATAAAAAATTTAAAGTAAAAATGTTTTTAAAGGTTGAGAGAGTGCTAGGGACATAGAACGCTTCCTGATATTTGTGAGGCTCTGGGTTTGGTACAAAAAAAGGACAGGGGGAGGGAAAAAGAAGAAAGGAAGGAAAGAAGAAAAGGTAGTTCTTGTGTGTTGCTGTGCAGCCAAATATTCAAGAGGGTGACCAGAAATCATCTAGCAAGAAGATGTCAGAGGACAGGGACCTCCTTGCCTGACACAGCTGTCGTTGCTAAAAGGAGAACTACATACAATTTGCAGAGAGCCCCAACCTCCCATGTTCTCTCATAGAATCAGGTGTTAAAAGGGCTGAAAGGGAAATTCATCAGCTCAGAGGTGCTCCACCTCCTCCCAGGTGACCTGGAAGGAACGACACTACTTCATCCTCCTGTTTCCTGTGACTTTTCCTGGACCCTGCCCTTTACCATGCATTTTGCTTTTGATGGTCTGATCCAGCTCCATGCCCGGAGTCTAAGACCTCTACCTTCCAGGAGACCATGGAATGTGCTGCCTAAAGTGTCATTTCTGTTGCTACAGATCTCCTGCTTGAGAATCTCCATTGGCTATTAAATCACCTTTGTGTCCCCTCATAGCTGCTGAGAAGAAGAATAAAGGAGGAATGAGAGAAGAGCTGGGAGCAGATAAAGTCTTCAAGGTCCCTACCAATGACCTGCTTCCAATGACCTTTCCCCTGGACACCTCCCAATGGTGCCATCAAACTATGATCTCATCGGTGGATCCATCCATTTGCTGAAGTGAGAGCTATCTCATGCGATCACAGAGACCTGGCACCTGAATCTCAGCCCATGAAACGTTAGGAGAACTTCATATTCAAACCCTCCTCAACCCACTGCTGCGTTTGCATTTGAGGACATGCTGCTTTGCACACCTCTCCTCTCTGGGCCTCCCTGTGACTGGGACACAAGGCCCTGCATAGTCCCTTCTGCCCTTCCTAGCTGGAGAGCAGGGTACCCAATGAAAGGAGGTGGCACCCAGGGAGGGGAGACAGGATACCCAAGTCCATTCTAGTGAACAAAGGCTATTTTCAGTAGAGCAAAATCTCACCATCTCTTTCTAGCCCACAATAAAAGAAATGCTATCTTGATGCAAATAAATATATCTTAATAAATTTATGCAAAGTGTAATGAGACTTACTTTTTCAATAGTTTGGAAATAAAATATGATAAAAAAAGCAATGGACAAATGAATATGTCTACTATCTCCCAAGAGACAAGAAAGAGGAAATAAGTTGGTGATGAGAAATCACACACAGAGTCTTCACCCTCCACCACACATGCACAGGAGGTGATTTAGGGGCAGAGTTAGGAAAGCCAAATTCCATAGTTCCAAGTTCCATAGGCCTAAAATACTGGTTGGTTGATGAATAGGTTAATGCAAAAGAGGGATTCCAACTGCCCACTGGCCCTCCCCCAAGTTAAAGTAGCTTTAGGAGAATAGTTCTTTTAAAATGTATTGTCTATGAGAGAGATTCATTTTTTGCGGGGGGACAAGGTCTCACTTTGTAGTTCAGGCTGGCCCTGAGCTCACTATGTGGCCCAGGCAAGATTAGAACTCAGCAATCCTCCTGCCTCTGCCTCCCGAGTGCTTGGATTACAGGCGTGAGCCACCATGCCTGGCTATCAGGATTCTTGAATCTTTTTTTTTTTCAGTACCGGGATCGAACTCGGGTCCTTGTGCTTCCAAAGTAGGCATACTACCACTTGAGCTAAATCCTCGGCCCTTATGAAAAGGATTCTTATATGAAAAACCTACCTCAGAGTTTGGCAAACTGTCTGCCTCCATTATGGTAACTACATTTGCTCGGAACATAGCCACACCCACTTAACTTTGTGTTCTCTGTGGCTAATTCTCACTGGAATGACAGAGGGAAGTAGTTGTGACAAAAACCTGTGGTCAGGCCAGAGATTTAGCTCAGTGGTTCTGGCGCCTGACTAGCAAGTGCAAAATCCTGAGTTTGGTCCCTGGTAACCACATAATACCAGGCGTGGTGATTCACACTCACCAGCAACCCACCACAACAATGGTGGGCATGGTGATTCACACCTGTAATCCCAGCACTAGGGAGGCAGAGGCAGGAGGATTGCTGAGTTCGAAGCTTGCTTTTGCTACATAGTGAGCTCTGAGCCAGCCTAAACTATGAAGCAAGACCTTGTCTCAAACAAACAGGCAACAAACAAACAAACCTGTGATCCATAACATGGAAAACTGAAACTTGACCTTTACAGAATAAATTTGCTGGCCTTGACCTACATGAGTCAAGACCATGACCTACACACAGTAACTTGGCTAGAAGTGCCACCAACCTGCTCTCTCCATTGGGAATTAGTAGAAGTAGGATATATTATTTTCTGCAAAAAGAGACATCTGGGCTTCCTCTTTGTTCTTTCTCCCAGGGGCAGATGTGTGGCTTAAGTGGGGCTTAGGAAGCAGTGACCACTTGTGTTGGTCACATTCCATCCCTGTGACAAAATACCTGAAATAATCAACTTAAAAGGAAGAAAGGTCAGGGCTGGAGTTTGACTCAGTGGTACAACATTTACCTGGCATAAATGAGGCCCAGATTTGATTCACACATTGTAAAAAAAAGAGATGAAATGAAATTTTTAAAAAGAAAAGATTGACTTTGGCTCATGGCTGCAGGGGCCCTGGCCTCGGTTGCGTTGCCTCTGGGTCTGTGGTGAGGCAGCACAGCTGGGGGCAGACGGGGGAAGCTGCTCACCTCATGGCAGCTGGACTCAAAAGAAAAAACTAAGAGAGACCAGGTCCCAATACCCCTCAGATGGCACAGCCCCAGCGACCCACTTTGTTCCACTCAACTCTGCCTCTCAACAGCACCATGGGTGGGATCGAGTCTTTGACACATAGAGAGGACATTCCCAATCCAGTCTAACTCACTTCTGCTCACCAGGCAGGGTGACCAACTTCTCCTGATGTTTTGGTTTACCATCATTTTTTAAAAATTTAATTAATTAATTAATCTTTTTGTATGGCACCAGGGATTGAATTTGGGCCCTTGTGCTTCCAAGGTAGGTGTGGTACCACTTGAGCTAAATCCCCCACCTTTTTTTTTTTTTTTTTTTAAACAGGATGTCACTTTGTAGTTCAGGCTGGTCCTGAGCTCACTAAGTAGCCCGGAGATGGCATACCATCATTTTAAAACTGAAGGTCTAGCCAGGCATCTGTAATCCCAGCATTCCAGGAAATGAGGCAAGAGGATTGTGAGTTCTATGGAGACACTTATCAGCTGAATAAGACTTTGTCTCAAAATTTAAAAAGGGCTGGGGATGTACTCAGTGTGAAGTCCCTGGTCTCAATCCTTGGTGCTGCAGAGAGAAAGATAGACAGAGACAGAGACAAACAGACAGACAGACAGACAGACAAATACATAAATAAAACAGAAAATCTAGTATGAGAGAAACCCTTCAGTCCTGAACAAACCAGGACATATGGTCACCCTGAGATGGAATGGGTAGAATGTAGGGTGTGAGGTAGACTGAGGGGTTCAAGTCCCACTTTTGTGACTTGATGCTGTGCAGATTTGGGAAGGTTGCTTAATATCTCTAAATCTCCATTCACCCATCTATGAGATGGGACTGATTCTATCTGAGGGGTTATTGTAAGAATGAAAGGAAATTATGCACAGAAAAAGTCTAGCATAAAATAGGCACTTAACACTGATTCTCTTCCTATCTTTTTAACCACTATGAGCTGATATGTTTTTAATCCAATCTTTAGTCAAAACTCCTTTTTTTCATGAAACTATCTGATGCTATTTTCTAATGTAGTTTTTTGTGAGTATATACTCTAATAAACAACTTATTCTGCAGTGAGGGAAGTAACCCAGACACATCATTGATTTTCAATTTGTTAACTGCTTTACATTTTTGTAGTTTAATGAGAAAGTAGCTTATGATGCATCAAGACTATGGTCAGAAGCTGAACATCCAGAGAACAAGGATAGGGGCTTTTACTAACACTTCTTGCCTCCAAATGGTGGAAAATGTGTACAGGAAGTAGTTCGAGTCTGAGAGTGCTGTATCAGGCTGACTCACTGGACCCCTCAGTACGGTGGCCTGTGATGCTCATTAATTTTTTAGAGAGGTTAGTAATACACAGGCAGTGGTGTTCAAATCTGATAGCAACCTCTGTGCCTTCAGAGATCCCTGGGATGAAGCTACAGGCTCAAGGCAGTGCCCATTTGATTCCAGCAGCAGCATTCCAATCCAGCCTCCAGTTTCTTAGCAAATCTGCAGGGTGGAATGACACAAGTACTATCAACTCTTATCAAAGCATTTATTATAAAGTATGTTTAAATTATTCTTATTCTGTTTAGGCAATGAAATTGAGGAATTAAATTCTTACTAGGTAAACTGATCAAATCTACCTAAAATTATCAGCATTTTAATTTAGTACATAGTTTCTTAATAAATGTATGGGATAGAATAAATAATGGGTGTTCCTACAGTAATGTATCATCTACAAAATTCAAAATACCTTGCCAGGCATGGTGGGTTACAAGTAATCCCAGCACTTAGGAGGCAGAGGCAGGAGGATTGCTGAGTTCAAGGCTTGCCTGGGTTACATAGTGAGCTCAGGGCCAGAACTACAAAGTGAGACCCTGTCTCAAAAAAAAAAAATTCAAAATACGCACACAGTCATAGATGGTTCTCCACAAACTCAATTTACTCGAGACTGCGGCCATATAATTTTAAGGAATTAAACTTTTTATTGACTTAATTGATCAAATCAGTCAAACTCGGAAACAGTAAAAAAATAGACCAGCTGATTTGAGTGGCTGACAAGAAAATGAGTCAGATTCTTAGCTCAGTGTACACACTGCGTTAATGTGACCCAACCTCTGAATATCTGATTTGCCTCTGAGTCAGGACACTGCCAGCTAACAGAAGTCTCCAAACTCAAAAACAAAAGGTCCTCCACTTGGCGTAGTTCATCTTTATGAGGACATGAAACTGATAAAAATTCAATATGAGCTAGTAATTTAATATTTAATATATCATTTGTTATTATTTTTTCATTGAGTTTTTTTTTTTCTGTTTTTGAGACAGGGTTCCACTTTGTAGCTGAAGTTGATGATCCTTCTGCCTCAGCTGGGATTACAGATGTGCACCCCTTCACCTGGTCATATTTTTTAAAATTTATACTCTGAGTGGTTGAGGCAAGAGGACTGCACGTTCTACTCCAGCCTGGGTCACATAGCAACTTAGTAAGACTGTCTCTCGAAATAAAAAACACTAAGGAATGGGCCTACAGCTCACTGTGAAGACCCTGGGTTCAATCCCTAGTACTACAATAAACAAATTACTGGAGAGAGAGAAAGGAAAGACAGTGCCTGTTGACCTCTGCTTAGTGCCAAGCACATGCTCAGAATTTCCTGTGGATTATTCTACTAAACCCTCACATGTGGCAGTGAAGCCTTAAAAAGAAAAAGGGGAGGTCAGGGATTTAGCTCAGTGGTTCCAGCGTCAGCCTTGCAAGTGCAAGGTCCTGAGTTTCATCCTGGTACCGCATATCACAGTGCCAGGTGTGGTGACTCATGCCTGTAATCCCAGCACTTGGGAGGCAGAGGCAGGAGGACTACTGTGAGTTCAAGGCTAGCCTGGGCTACATAGTGAGCTCAGGGCCAGCCTGAACTACAAAGCAAGATCCTGTCTCAAAAAAATTAAAATATTCCTGCTTGCTAAAAAAAAATTTAGTTGAAGAAGGGTACAAAGATAATTGTGCTTACCTACTACCTGCAAATTGTCATATTTCACAAAATTTTCAGGGTCTACCATGCGTTCAGTTAAAAGATTTGTTTGATGTTTTTGTGAGGTAGGTTCCTTCTGAATTCTTAGCATTTAAATTATAAACATGAACTTTTTTGGTCACAGAACAAAAAAGAGAGGAAAATACAACATAATACCATGGTCATTAGCAGCTTCCTGTGCACAGTTAGCGCCCTGCACAGTCATCTCTCAACTGTGCCTTCTCTCCCCTTTTCTCACAAACACTGAGGAACAGCCCTGAGCTGCTCTTCGAGGCCCAAGCCAGCCCCCAGGAGCCGGCCACACGCTCAGGGCTCCAACTCCCGCCCTCTACACCAGCCAGGGCCCTAAGAAAGCAAATCAGCATCCAGAAAGGCCGAGCGTCCGTTCTGACTCAGAAAGGCTGGGCTGCTGCCCTGGAGTAGGTAGTGCACAACTCCACAGCCAAACGGAAGGCTCTGGCACCCACTAGGCTCTGCTTCCTGGGTTACCTTACTTCTTCCTTCGGGGAAAGCAGCCCAAGTTCTAGGGCCTGGCCCTTGTCCTGTCCCCACCAAAGAGGAGGTTTAGTGACTGTTTACACGCCCTTCTTAAATTCTGGTTTCGTTTCAAGTAGTGTTTATTATTATTTGTTATTTTGAGGTGAGGGCTCACTGTTAGTCCAGGCTGGCCTTGAATTCAAGATCGTCCTGTCTCAGCTCCCCAAGTGATGGGATTATAGGCATGTGATACCAGTCCAGGTTATACTCCCTACTTTAATGACACATTTTCTGTAGTTTTTTATAAATAGTCCTTCTGTACTTTCACACAGATTGAAAGTTTTTGAGAAATTTTTTTGCATGTACCGAACATGTACAGACTTTCTATTTCTTGTCATTGTTCCCTAAACAGTGCAGTATAATACTTACTTCCAGAACATTTGCATCTGATTAGGGATTACAAGTCATCTCAAAATGATGTAGAGTCCCTGGAAGAGCCCAGCAAGGTGCTATGCAAACACCACACTGGTTCACCTAAGCAGCCATAGATCTGGGTTCCCGCAGGGGTCCTGAAGTCAATCCCCATGAGTACCTATGACTGTAGTGCCTTCACCTCTAGAAGCAAATTCTTTTACTGAATGATCTTCTTATGGGCTGAAAACACAGGAGGAAGAAGTACAAAGCAGCTTGTGGAAAAGGACTGAGCACATCACCAGAAAAGGGCCTGTGCCTGGGAGGTAGAGGCCATGCCTGGCCCTGGTTCCTCTCAGCTGCCTCTCCTCTCACCTCAGTCCCGGCAGCCCTTTGCCTCAGTGTTTCTGTTTGTACAGAAAAGATCATTGTGCTGTGGACAGTCTCGGAGGAGTAGAGAACAACTCAGGACTCCTCCTTCCTCGCTGCCCTCCACTGCTATCCCGGCAGGAGGATCCACTGGCTGCTTCCAGGAGCAAGAGGAGCCCAGGCTGCCAGACTCCCACAGTGGCAGCCCTGGCGCGCTGCCCAGGCACCACCTCCAGCTGCAGCTGTCAGGCTATTTGCAGCCCTTGCGTCCTGAGAGCTGGCTCCATGGCTGCTCCTGGAGGGTGAGATAGAGCACCAAGGCCAGGAATGTGAGGAGATCTTTGGGAGGTCGGAGAAGCGCAGCCTCTTTTGGGGGTGGCAGGACCACCTGGAACATCGCAGCACACTGGCTGCAGGATCTTGAGGGCTGGCGGCTGGGCTGCCCACAGGCTCAGCCATGTTCATCAGAGCCAACTGGAACACAATGAGCAGTGGGACTGCTAACAACACCAAAAAGACGCTGGGCATGGCAGCATACTCAGGAGACTGAGGCAGGAAGACTGCCACAGTTCAAGGCAAGCCTGAACTACATAGTTAGACCTTATCTCAAAACAAACCGGAACTGACTTCCTCCTGGTATCCTCCAAAAGGCCTTTGCACACTCTGCATGACTGACCCACACCCTGATCAGAGGTCCTTCCTTCCTCTGCTTTCTTGTGTCCATTGCCCTGAGGAGCAGCTACAATCCTCTCTTAGGTCTTTGTTTACTGATTACTTGTATATCTTCTCCACTAACATGCAAACCCAGGAAGGTGTTCCTTCAATTGCCACTGGCAATTGAAGTTGCTTGGTAGTTGAGGCAGGAAGATTGCACAAGAGCAAGGCCGCCCTGGGCAGTTGGGCGATACAGGGAGGCTCTGTCACAAAATGAAGCGTAAAAAGGGCTGAGATACAGCTTTGCATCACGGCCCAGAGTTCAGCCCCAAATATTGCTAGATAGATGCCAGGTAGATCTAGATAGACAGGTAGGTAGGTAGGTAGGTAGGTAGATAGATAGATAGATAGATAGATAGATAGATAGATAGATAGATAGATAGATAGATAGATAGATAGAGTAAACAGGCTCATGGGAGCTTCCTGGGAGAGGCAGAGGTAGTTGGTCTGTTCCATTTTCCTCTGAGTTTCCAGGTCTCGCAGTGTCTGGTGCATCTGTGAATAAACGGTTGAGTCCAGTACTTGCAGGCTGTCCACTAATCCAGCAAGAAGTTGAATTTCTCACCTCTCCATTAGAAGAAACTGGTGTCATCCACCCTCAGAGGGAAACTGGATTCATTTACAGTAAGAAAGCTCATTCTTCCAGAATTTATATCTTTTCCAATGCCGTGTAGGATCTAGCAAAATATTAATGGTCATTGTGGTTTCTTTTCATGTGTATGTCACTTGTTGCTGTGTAATGAGAAATCTCATGTCTTTGAAGACAGGTAAAATTATAGAGTAATGAGAAATGTATGATAGTATAACCATAAGAATAATAATTTAGAGAAGTCTTTCACCTAAAATTAAAGGTGGGTGCGGTGGCATGTGCCCATAATTTCAGCTACCTGGGAGGCTGAGGTAGGAGGGTGTGAGTCCGAGGCTGACCTGGGCAATTTAGCAAGAGTCTGTCCCAAGATAAAAAATAGAAAGGGGATCTAGCTCAGTGATAGAGCTCCCCTCGGTTCAGTCCTGAGTGTTCGGTAAAACTTAGAGGATGCAGGCACCCCTCGGTAGGAACACGCCTGTCTAACATGGTCAAGACCTGGGTTCCATCTCCAGCAGGGCACAAAATAAAACAGATAGACAAAATGAGAATTCAGAGAGATATATGAAGAAAGATCTAGTGACAGTAATGAAATTACCTTTATGTGTTAATGGAACTGAAAGACTTTCACTGTAAATCTAATGTGCTTGGATTATTGGTTAGGGGCAGAGTTCTTGCCATCCTCAAAGCTTCCGAAGGAGGAGGAAGAGAAGATATAGGAGGAGAAAGGGGACGAGGAGGAAGTGGAGGTGGAGGTGGAGGTGGAGGTAGAGGAGGAACAGAAGGTAGGGTTTTGGAAACCTAAATATTTTATACTCAGGAAAAAAATCAATTGAAAAGAACAAACTTATCAGAAGTGACAGTCATTTCTGATAGCAATGCCCACAGATGGAAAAACTACCACAATTAGATATCAGATTTTGTTTTGCCCAAGGTCTCAGAGTTCATAACTTATTCTCTTATAATTATAATAAAATGTTCCCATTACTTGCTAGCATTATGCCAAAACCCTCTGGGCAAACTGGGTCGGACAGTGCATCTACTTAAGTTTCTAGATTAGATACTGCTCATATCCCACTTGGTAGTAGACCACATGTTAGGATCACAGCGTGTCACAGAGCTGAAAATGAATTCGAGCCTGTGGCTCTTACTTATGAACACCTGTGCACACAGCAGTGGAAAGTGAGGAGAAATTCCCACCCCTCCAGAGCTGGCACACTTCTTAGAACAAGTGGCAAACAACTATGCAGTAGTTTAAATTTTACTGTAACTCACTCCCTGCTGTTTATTTTTTTTAAAAGTTTTTTTAAGTGCAAATTAGAAATCTGTGCAAAAGTAGAACTTTGGCCTGAAGGCAATGCACCTAGGGCATTGGTGTCCAACACTACTGCCTACAGATTTGTAGGAACTAAAACTTCAGGGGAAAAGAAAAGCCTGTCTCAGCTATTGTCCCCAAAAGTGTATCCACAGATCTGCAAGGCAACCAAGGCTCTAAGCCGCTTTCTACCACTCCTTCCTTGGTGACACAAGGCACCTAGGACTGGCTGAAGCTACTGGAGTCCTAGGAAGCGACCAAGGGGAAGGCCAGGCAGGGGTCACAGACCCTATCCGAGAAGAAAGTGAAGAAGGGCCCAGAAGACAAACTGGTGACCTGAGAAGTTCTTTCGTGTCTTTAACTCTCAAGGAAAAGACAGCTAAACATTTGTCCTGCTTGTTTTGTTATTATTGTTTTGGTTTTGCCATTTTATGTGTGTGTGTGTGTGTGTGTGCACACATGTTTGGAAGTCATGAGACACACTCACATTAGTGAGAAGCATGTAGGTATAGTAAATGGTGGCAGGATCAAAGATAACATATCATATGCTTGCAGTAGGTACAATTCAATGAACATAGTTTCCATTTATTTATTTACTTATTTACTTAAGCTTTTTGAGACAGGGTCTCACTATACACAGTTCAGGCTGGCCTTGAACAGGAGGTGATCCTCCTGCCTCATCCCCTTGACTGCTGGAATCAAAGGCATGTACCACTATGCCCAGCTCATAGTTTCTTATAAAATCTCTTTTTAAAAACGCAAAGATTTCTTCATTCCAGGTGGCAAATTTTTCCCATATTACCTTATACATAATGATTTTGATTGGCTTTAACGAGACTGTATCTTAGTAGTTGTTCTTTAACAGTCTTCCATTTCCTCCCCTTAACTCTCTGAAGTGCTGCCAGATGGGTTTTATTTTGTTTTGACCCTAAAATTGGGTCCTGAGGAAGAATCTAGAATAGATGATAAGGTGATTATCATTTGATAATTTCCATCACTCATTAAACTGCCTTCCTTTCTAGATATAAGAGATAAGAAACTATGGATACTCACATTTCAGGGCAATTGAGCTGAAGAGCAAGTTTTAGAAATTCCACTGGATTTATGAAAATTAGTAGAAGTTACTGTTTCTAAGTCCGTTGCGATGACATGACAGTTCACCTAGCAGCGAGCCGCCTCCAGTGTGACCCACTTCAGAGAGGCGCCTTGAGTGGGTCCTAGGAAGGTCCCGGCAATCAGAGAAATGCGAAGCTGCAAAAATAGTTCCCTAGAAAACAGGCTTTCTGAAATGTGGCCAAATGCTCAAGTATCACGAGGCCCTGACCGACTCCAAGTATCAACCTGTAACCCACTCTACAGATTTAAATAAAACTAAAGCCACACATCACCTCTGAAATGAGTGTGTTTGGAACTCATCTGTTCATTCTCTTTTCTTTCCTATTCTTTCCGCACACTTTGACTATGGAGATATGAAAACTAATGCTGTGTGTTTTGGAGTCAATTCCTGTTTACTCCAGTGGTTTCTTAATAATTCTCCCTTCCCTATCATTTTTTTTTCTTTTACTGAAGATTGAACCCAGGGCTTTGCTTATGCTGCCACTGAGTTTCAACCCGTGACCTCCTTTGAAAAAAAAAAAAA
>PVIC010019949.1:10031-30061 GCA_004025085.1 Thryonomys swinderianus | reverse complement strand
TACATCTGTCTTTCCAATGTGAGTTTTTAAGTTCTTTTGGGTATATTCCCAGCAGGGGTATAGCAGGGTCAAATGGGACCCGTAGTCCTAGTTTTCTGAGAAATCTCCACACAGATCTCCACAATGGTTGCACAAGTCTGCAATCCCACCAACAGTGTAGAAGGGTTCCTTTCTCCCCACAGCCATGCCAGCATTTATCCTTGGTTGACTTTGTCATCGCAGCCATTCTTTGTGGAGTGAGGTGGAATCTCAATGCTGTTTTCATTTGCATCTCTTGAATGACCAGAGATGTTGAGCATTTCTTCATATGTTTCTTGGCTGCTTTGATTTCTGCCTCTGAGAAGTGTCTCCAACAGGTAATTTTTATTAGCATGGTTAGTTAAAAAAAAAAAAAAGGAAGAAATTAAACAAAGGTATAAGCTCAGCAGGACAGGTTTATTTCAGAACAAATGTGAGAAGGCCTGCTCTGGCTTTTAGACCCAATGGGTACCTCTGATACAGGCTGTATGTCTTTTATGTGGTCACAATAGGGAGAGTCCTGATAAGGGTCCCTGCGGCTGTCCACATGGGACAAGACTTGAGAAAATACAGGGGGAATGGTTGTTCCCACAAGGGCCTCCCAAGGCCTCGCTTCACCTGCATCAAGACTGCTGTGATCATGGAGAAGATCCAGACCTGTGATGGGAAACTGAAGTCGGAGATCTCTGATGTTCTGCTCAAGTGACTGGGCCACAGCAGTGCGTCCCAGGTTTCACCTTTCCCAGGGTTACCCAGAGCCTGCCGGAGAGATAGCTGTTTGTGGGACTGTTGTGAATGAGCGGCCCACTGAGGCTCAGCCCTGGCCCCCCCACCTAACCTTGCAGAGAACCTACTGCCCAGGGTACCCCTTCTTGCCCATGTCCCCCAAAAGCAATTCAGTTGTCTTTTTCAAAATAAAGCCAGAGATGGTTCTTCCAAGTAAAAAATATTGTAAAGTGGGTATTTCTAAAACACTTTTATTTGATTGTTTCTAACTATGTCCAAAGAAGAATCCACTTTTCTTAGATGAGAGAGTTTAGAACTGTGGCTTAAGATAAATAGACATTAGTCCTCAATCTTTACTCCATCATTTGCTTTACTCTGCTGGTGCTAAAATGAAATAGCAGTGATAATAAAAGTACATCATTAACTATATTGTACTATCTTGGCCAAATACATGGGCTTACAGCCACTCAGCCAAATGCCACAGCTCGGGGATTTAGGATCTACCCATATGTTGTATAGCAATAGGCAATTCATTTAACTTCCATGAGCATCCTTTTTTTTTTTTTTTTTTTTGAGACAGGGTCTCGCTTTTGTAGTTCAGGCTGGCTCTGAGCTCACTATGTAGCCCAGGCAAGCCTGGAACTCAGCAATCCTCCTGTCTCTGCCTCCCGAGTGCTGGGATGACAGGCGTGAGCCACCACGCCCAGCACTGTAGTATGTTGTATTGATGGCTGCTGGGCATGAGTCTCCACGCCCAGCATTGTATGTGGTCACCGGGGATCGAACTCAGGACCTTGCACTTGCGAGGTAGGCACCGGAACCACTGAGCTAACCCTCCCGGCCCTGTATTTAACTTTTTAAAGCTGACATCTTTTGCTTTTGTTTCTGTTTTGTTTTTGAGTCAGGGTCTTGCTTTGTAGTTCAGGCTGGCCCTGAGCTCACTATGTAGCCCAGGCAAGCCTTGAACTCAGCAATCCTCCTGTCTCTGCCTCCCGAGTGCTGGGATGACAGGCGTGAGCCACCATACCTGGCAAAGCTGACATCTTTTGCTTAGAAGATGGCCTTGCATTCTATCCATCTGTAAGACAGAATAATATTCCATTGTGTACAAATACGTATATCATAGTTATTCATGCATCCATTGCTAAGATGTAGAGTGTTTCCAGAGTTACTACTGTGAGTTGCTCCAAGAGTAACCTGATCATGCTTGTATCCTATAGTACGATGTCTTTTATCCTTGAGGAATATACACATGAGAGTTATAGCTGGACCAAATGATATTTCTTTTTTAAAATTGATTTTATTGGTGCATTTTAAATAAACATTATGATTACATTGAACATTGAGAGTTTATAACAGTACATGACACATCTTGATTCTCTTTTTTTCTCATTCCCCTGTGCTCTCTGCACTCCCTGCCCCCTATGTGCACAAGTTTTGCCAAAAGATACTTCTACTTCTACATTTTTGAGAAATCTCCATGTTTTAGTATATGTGCTGCCGAAGCGAGCATGTCCGTGTTGATTTCCGTAATAGTTTTACTAGTTTACTAGTTTACTGGGGCAGGACAGAATCACAGTTACTTTCATATGCATTTCTTTAATGCCTGAAGATGTTGAATATTTTTTATATACTTACTGGACACTTGTACTATGACTTTTGAAAAGTGTCTGTTCATTTTTACAGTCCATTTTCTTATTGTATCATTTGTGAGGTTAATATTTCGATGAAGCAAACATTTTCTTCTGTTCTTTAGGTTGTGTCTTCACTTTGTTGATTTCTTTGCTCTGCAGAAAGTTGTTCTTTTGATATAATCCCATTTGTTTAGTCAATATTCTTAAACCTTTAGAGTTATATTCAGTAAGTCTTTACCTGTATCTAAAGCTTCTGAAGATTTCTTGGTGTTACCTTCCAGCAGTTACAAAGTTTCTGTTTTTTTTTTTGTCTAGATCTTTGATATGTTTTGATTTATTTTAGTGCTGGATGAGAGACAGGGATCTAGTCCCAATCTGCTGCTAATAGATATCTAGCTTTTCCAGGACCATTTGTTAAAGTGACTGTCTTTTTCTCCAGTGGAATATTTTTGGCTTGTTTGCTAAGAGTCTGGTAGCTGTAGTCAAAAGGGATTGATTTGTATCCTATGTTCTGTACCATTGGTGTGTATTTTTTAATATACATACTATGTTGTTTTTATTACTATACCTGTGTAGTATAACTTGATAACAAGGATTGTGATATACGCAAGTTCACTCTTTTTGCTCAGGTTGCTTTGGCTATTCTGGGAATTTTCTGATTCCCTATGAATTAGGATTTTATTTTTTAGCTTTATGAGGAATGCTTTTGATATTATTAGTAATTACATTCAGTCTATTTATCACCTTTGGTAATATTTGTACTTTCACAATATTCTGATCCAAGAATGAGGCATATCTTTCCATTTTCTAATATCTGCACCAATTTCTTTCTTAATGTTCTATAATTTTGATTATAGAATCTTTCACTGCCTGGTTTAGGCTAAATTTTAGATTTGGGTTTTGAAAAAGGTACTTACTGTAAATGGAATTGTGTTACTGATTTTGCCTTTATGGGTTCATTATTGATATACAGGAATGCTACTGACCTTCAGGTGTTAATTTTGTAGCCTGCCAGTACACTGCATTTGTTTATCAGATTTAAATGTCTTGTGAAGTTTTTCTTATTTTTCTGTGTAAAGAATTACATTGCCTGAAAGTAGGAATAATTAACTTCTTGTTTTCTTATTCAAATACCTTTGATTTCTTTCTTTTTGTTTTAACCTTGTGGGTCTGGCTAATGTTTTCAGTTTTATTTATAACAGGAGTGATGACAGAGAAATTCTTGCCTACTTCCTGATTTAGAAGAAATACTTTCAGTTTTCCTTCACTCACTATTAAGTTGGCTTTAGCTTTGCTATAAGTACTTTTATCAGTTTGAGGTAAGATCATTTTAAACCTGTTTTCATCAGTTACCATGAAGGGATGCTGGGTTTTGTTGAACAGTTCTTCTGTATCTGTTGAGATAATCATGTAATTTTAAAAGTCTTTGATGCTATTTATGTGATAGATCTATAATCTATTATAGATTATGTTAAAATCATCTTTGCAATGCAGGAATGAAGAAAAGTTGGTCATGTTGTAGGGTGTTTTAAGTGCACTGTTGAATTCTCTTTCTGGATACCTTTGGAGGATTTTTCCATTCATGTTCAACAAGGATATTGACCTATCATTTTCTTTTCCACTTTTTTTTGAGTCCTTTTCTGGTTTTTGTATCAGAATAATGCTGGCTTCACAGAATTGAATTTGGAAGGAGTCTTTACTTTTTGATCATAGACATGCTTGCAGAACACTGGCATTGATTTGTGTCTATGGGTCTGCTAACATTCAACAGTACATTTATCAGAACCTCTGCTTTTCTTAGTTGGCAGAAGTTTTCTTAGTTGGTAGAGTGTTGCTCTTGTTGTTAACCCATTTAGATTGTTTAAATCTCCTTTGTTCAGTCTTATCAGGTAATTTATATAGGAGTTTATCAGTTACCTCCATATTTTCTAATTTATTGGAGCATTAAGTTTTGTAAATAATTATTCTTGGAGTATCAGTGGTTTCTTTGTGCTTTCACTTTTTCATACCTAATTTTCTTAACTTGGGCTTTTTCTCTTTTGGTAAATTTGGCTAAGAGTTTATTATTAAACTTTTCAGTGGAACAGCTCTTTGATTCATTACTGTTGCATTGTTCCTTTAGTTTCTTTTTCATTTATTTCTACTCTTTGTTATTCCTTTCCTTATTTTGGTTGTGAGATTGTTTTTATCTTCATTTTCTAGAACTTTGTGATGCATCATTAGGGTATGTACTTGAGATCACTGTGCTTGCTTTTCTCATGTAGTTACTCATAGCTCTAAACTCTCTTAGAGCTGTTTTTATTGTGTCTCATAGATTCTGATATGGTGTATTTCTGTCATCACTTGATTCTAGGAATTTAAAAATTTCTCCCCTGATTTCTTCTGTTATTCATTGATCATTTAAGAATGGATTATTCACTAACTATGTATTTGTATAGTTTCTGTGGTATCTTTAACTGGTTAATATCATTTCATTGTGATGTGATGGGATACATGAGATTATTTCAATGCTTTTTATGTACTGAGAATTTTCTTTATGGCCTAAAAAATGGCTTATTTTGAAAAAATTGACATTGGCTGCTGAAACGAATGTGTTTTCTGCTATTGTTGGATGAAACATTCCACATTCCTGTTAAATCCATTTGATCTACAGTGCAGTTTAATAATATTGTCTATTTATTGATATTCTGTTTGAGTGACATGTTTATGAGACTGGTATAGATGAGTTCTCTCTTAAATAATCTTTATTTTATGAAAGTGTTTGATATGATGTGGCAGTTTGCATCTTTTAAGTGGAGTGTTAAGGCTAATTTTATTACACATTACTGCTGAAAAGTACATTCTAGTTCTGTGTGTGTGTGTGTGTGCATGTGCGTGTGCATGTGCATGAGCATGCATCACCCACGTTCTCATGTGTGCTTCATTTCTGTTTCTCACTCACTTAACTACTGTCCCAGTGGAGGGTTTTCTTCAGTCTTATGCTCGTTGTGGTTGGGAAACCCTGAATGTTTTCTGCAGTGCTGTCCTTGTAGCCATAAATCTCTTCAGTTTTTTCTTATCATAGAAAGACTTTATTTTTCATTGTATTTTGAGGCATAACCTTTTCAGATGTAGTAATCTAGGTTGCAGCTATTTTCTCAGTGATCAAAAAACATTCCAACCAAAGCCCTTTTGGTCTTCATTGTCACTATGGAGATATCTGTTCTTATTCTGATGGGTTTGGTATTTCTCTCTGATAACCTTTCATATTCCGTCTTTATCCTGAGTTTCTGGTATTTTGACTATGAGATGTCCTGGGAGGTTAAAGGAGCAAAGAAGAACCTTTGGTGGAAGAGAAAGTGACAAAATAAGGTAGGACACTGTAGAAGTAAAGTAACAAGTGACCCTTTTACATTTACATACATTCATACCCTTACATGTTAAGAGAGAAAGAAATGAGAAAGGAAGTTTTAGTGGGAATATTCATATACATTTGAAGACAGGGTAGTGAAGGGAGATCGGAAAAGTTAGAGGGAAAGCAGTGAAAGAAGATAAATAAAATAAAAGTGAGAGAAGATATAGGGAGATTAAATCCAATTAATGAAGTGATAGAGGCACAAATTTACCAAACCTAAGGAAACTACCCTCAGTGTGGGTGAATATAAGGAGACATGGGAAAACCTTATAGCAACAAGATACATTCCTAGTGCTCATACACAGATAAAAACATTCCCGTGTCCCTCTGACACTTCAAAAAAGAAACAGCAAAGGAAATAATCCAAACTAGTTCAATATTCTGCCTGTGGTATTATTTGTATTTATACTGGAGTCAGTTCTTGAATGCTACATGATAGAAGGGGTAGTGGCATACAAGACTTTTAAACTTTTAGGGTAGAATTCTCTTTCATCTCTGTCAAAGTAATATTTACAGTATGCAGAAGGCTGGGCTCTGCTCTCTCTGGTAGGTCTGCCAGGGGAAGGACCAGCTCCCACCTGCCAGCTTCCTCCCTTCTTTATCTGGGGATGAGAGCATCAGAAAACCCAGGCTGTACTGACTCTGTCCCTTGTGTGGTCTATAGAAGGCCCGGGGTACAGGTGAGATCCCAGTAAGTTCTCAGGCTATGCTTTTGGAGGGGTGACCTCTGACTAGGTTAGTGGGTGGATTTGTATTTGTATTTGTATCAGAAGTTATGAGCATCCAGCCTTTTCCTCATCCATTTCTACAGACTCATACTCCTTCGTTCTGCAGAATCTATGTAGCTAAACTCACTGCCTGCCACTATATTCAACCACTGCCATTTTACACTGACCACCCCATTGAGATTGCTCCAGACCAAGTTAGATCTCCCATTAGCTGGAGACTAGAATCTTTCTCTTGTGGTTTTCGCTCTTCCTGGGCCTGTACTTACTGTGAGGGCAGTTTCCTCTTTCTCCCTGTGCCATGATAGCACTTAGGTCTTGGAGTTATAGAACTCTGGGGATTTTCATGTGCTTCAGCTGAGGGAGTTACAATGGCTTTGTGCCCCAGTTTTGTGTATCAGTTTTCACTTAGGTAAATTGGGCTGAATAATAAAACCTAAATGTTGAGAAGTTTAAATGAGAGTATTCGGGTAACAGAGAAAAATCAGAGTAATATTCGGCACATAGCAAGTGTTCAAAAAATAATAACTGCTTTATTATGTATGAGAATGGAAGACATGTAATTTTCATCTGCTCAATAACTTTTTCTCCTCTGTAGTAAACAGTATGCTTCATTTAATTAGTCACTTTTTCCATTCCAGTGTTCCTTTTTGCTGCTGGGGGTGGAACCCAGGGTTTTAAGAAAAGCTGAAAGATATATACAATCTGAAGGGAAACCAAATTATATCACCCAGAGTTGTATTTCAGCATCCCAAGCACTTTATCAGTGAGCAACAGTCCCAGTTCCTCACTCTGTCTTCTTTTTTTAAAAAATTGAAATCTTTATTGGTGCATTACAATACACATCACCATCATGCTCCACATTGAAAATTTGTGCCAGTATATGACATGACTTAATTCTCATTTTTCCCCCTTACCCTACCCACCCTAAAACCCCCTGCCCTTATATACATAAGTTTTATTCCCTTTCTTACCATCACATTTTTAATTGAATTCTTTATTGGTACAATTTATATACATTTCACAATCACATATAACATTGGGGAATTTGTACCAGTATATGACACAAGTTAATTCTCATTTTTACCCATATCCCTACCCACCCACACCTCCCCACCCCCTTTATAAATACTCTTTTATTTTCTTTCTGTATCATATTTATTCCTTCCCCTATTACATTCACACACCAAATTTCCTATGGAAATTTCCCACTCTATAAAAGCTGTCATACTTTCTAGAGCTCATTTGCATCTACAGGTGTTCATGTCAAAGAGAAGATCTGGAATTTGCCTATCTGTGATCTATTGATCTCACTTAGTAGTATATCCTCCAGGTGTCTCCATTTGCACCTAAATGGATCAATCTTGTTCATTCTTTATGGCAGAGTAATACTCCATTTTATAAAAAAAACACATCTTCTTTACCATCACATTTTTCTTTCCCCTCATTACTTACTCCTCCAACCCATTTTCCTTTGAAGATTTACTATTTCACAATATCTATCATGCCTTCTAGGACTCATTTACATCTTCAGTTTCTTGTACCAGACACAAGATATGATATTTACATATCTGGAAAGTATTCCACTAATGAGTATGTCCTGAAGGTACATCCACTTGAGTATAAATGATTCAAAAGGATCATTTTTATGCAGAATAATGCTCCATTTTATACAAAAAAACCCCACATCTTCTTTATCCAGTCTAGAGTTGATGGGTGTTTGGGTTGTTTACAGGTCTAGCTATCATGAGCTGAGCTGCTATAAACATGGGTGCACATATGTCGCAGTGATAGGAATCTTGTAATTCTTTTGTGTATATCCCCAGCAGGGGAATAACAGGGTCAAATGGGACCTGTAATCATAGCTTTTTGAGGATTCTCCACACTGATCTCCATAGTGGTTGCTCCAGTCTCCATTCCCACCTACAGTGGAGAAGGGTTCCTTTTTCTCCACAACCTTGCCAGCATTTGTTGCCAATTTCAGAAAAAAATTTTTATCAGCTATTTCTCAGAGAGGGCTACTATCTAGAATATATAACAAGTTATAAAAAACAGCCCCCCAATTTGAAGACCCACTTCAAAAATGGGCATCTGACATGAACAGACTTTTCAGAGGAAGATGTAAAAGCAGCTAATAAGCATATGATGAAATGCTCAATGTCACTGGTCATTTGAGATACACAGATGAATACAACACTGAGATTTCATCTTACTCCATGTTTTCTTGACAGAGTTGTTAATTGACCACTGTTTCTTTGATGAAAAAGCATTTGACTGCACAAATTTGCTTACATCATTGTAAAAGAAATTGCAGCTTAGAAACACAAAGTCAGTAGGATAAAAGTTCTCCAAGACAATCTTTGAAGAACTTTTCATAATTTATCTCACCCAGTTCCTTGAAAAAAAGCTTTATGTTGTTTTTCTTTACATTTTCTCAGATATCCCTTTCTCTTTGTTGTGCTTATTTGCATTTTCAAGAGACTTAGGTGTTTTTAATAAATCCCTAATGAATATAAGTATTAATATTCTAGTGTATATCAGTGGACTTTAACCTCTGTATAATTTTTTCATGCTTTAGAAGTTTTTATTAGAAGTCTTTTTACCTTTTCATTCAACATTTTATCTATGTTTATACTGGTAATATTAAAACTATTTTGCAATGATCACTTTTAGTGACTATATACTAATCACACCATAGAATTCTATTGCACTTCATTATTTCACTGTGTTGGAAATTTCAGAAGTTGTGTTTTTTGTTATCACAAACAAAATGTAGAAATGTTCAATAACATTGCATCTAGTAGACCACCGTAAATATTCTGCCCTTAACATAGACCAAATCAAGCCAGAATGAATAAAATTAGTGATCTCTTAGTCTTCCAGTAGTGTCTTACAGCAAACAGTCCTACAGGCTTTGAATGTTAAAGACTTTATCATGTCCCCTTCAGTTTGACCCACATCTTCTTTCTTGGTATGGTCAGTAATGTGGAAAGGTACTTAAAATTTTTAAAAAATAATTTACATTATTAAAATTTCAGTAGACCACTATTAGATACCAAAAGTCTTAACACTATTAGAAATAATGCTCAATCCTGAAATACTTTTATGCTATTCTAGACAAGATGGGCTCTTTAAGTCTATCAAATCTATGTATACATCTAGGTGGTGCTACAACATGAAAATGCATTACAGGACTACAGTAATTGGGATTGTGTCTCATGAAGAGGTTGCATTTTAGGAAGCTTTGGTTACAAAGAAAGGTAATCGTATCATCATCCTATAATAAGGTTTTGCTGTATGTTCTTTATGCTTCAGGTTGCATTTTTATTCATAACTTTATGAATCAGGTTCCAGAAAGACCTCTTTATCTTCTCTCTCTCTCTCTTTCTGATTACAATGTATATGAACTTAACAAAAACTGGTTTGTGTAGCATATCAAGATCTTACAATACATTTTTTGTGTTCACTAAAAGAAAACGATTCAAGTTTGCTAATGTTGGAGATTTCTTAAAGTTCTAAAAATGTTAATGTATTTTATTAACACAATGAAAGAAGATTCTTGAACATAATTCTGGCAATCAGTATATTTACTTGATACCATAAATTTATTTTAGTATTACTTAAATTCAAATTAACTTCATTATCTTCCATTTGGAAAATAGTAACACTTTTATATTCTGGGATAGTATAATGAGATCAGATGAATCCAATTTGATTTGGTGATTAGATTTCCTAGAGCCAGGACTGTTTTTCTTGGTGTCTGTTATCCCCCTTGTCTCTTCCTTTAGAATTTTCTATTTTCTTTGATTCCAGAAACATAATGTTCATGAAAGTGTAGCTAACTTGAACAGAACAATGATGCCCTGTCAGTTTTCTCTCTTCACGCTCCTCTTTAATCACCTGAAGGGAAGGCTGATCCCAGATACACTTAGATAAGATGGTCAGCTCAGCATGGTCTGAGCACAAAATCATGCAGACTTAGGAATTGTTGTGAGCTCTATATAAAGTTTTAGTTCGTATTTATTAAATCCAAAATTTAACATCATGGATTATTTTTTAATTTAGGTAAACAATATATTATGACATTAGTAACAGTTTCTGAGAAATAATATTCTAAAGAAATAATGTTCTGAGAAAATATTCTTAAGAAAAAAGAAAGAGAAGAGTGCCAATGTTTTATATTTTGTGAATCTCTTCAACAGCTGGATTAATGTGTTTCTGGACTCAGTTTATATTGATATGCTAATTTGATTGAATTAAAAGAGGCAAATCTGACCTCATATATATATGTTGAAAAGGGCAAATGAGTATTTCAAAATTTTAGAGGTAACTGCGGATAATCTTCTTTGATACCGTAACAGAATTTGACATGCTGTGTTTTTTCTTTCTCTATGTCTCTTTTTGTTACCCTCTCTTCCATTCTCCCTCCCTTCCTCCCTCTCTCCCTCCCTTCTTTTCTTTCTTTCCTTGTGATTGCACTCAGGGCCTTCTCACTATGCAACATCTCTAACCTTTAAAAATTTTTAAATGTTGTTTTGGCTTTTGTTGTTGTTTGATACATTGTCTCACTAAATTGCTCAAGCTTGGCTCAGACTTGTGATCTACCTCAGCCTCCTAGCATACTCTGACTATAGGTATGAGCCACCATGCCCGGTGGAAAGAGTAATTTCTTCTATATCATTTACAGCAAGGATTCTAAAATTCTATTAGTGATCTTTGTAGGATCTGTCTGATTAATGTGCTTTGACTCTTATACTTTGAGTGGGCCTTTTATTCATATCTGATTGTGTGACATAAACTGATCTCAATGATATTCATTCTGTTATATACATTTTTAGAACTATTTCAATGGGTTTGAAAGATCTGACTCAATTTTGAATATAGCAAAAAAACAAGTGAAGATTTAGTGCCAGTGGGTACAGAGGATGGAAAATAGTACAATGGGGGCTTAATTACAGCTAGCCTGATGCATGAAGATCTTGGGTTGATTAGGTTTATGGGCTTTTGTTATCTGTACATATACTCCAGTAAACATCCAATCAAGTTAATAAATCCAGTGTGTTAAGAGGAGTCCTCAGAGATAAAGGCAATCCTCTATAAGCAGAAGCAGTAAGCAGAAGTCTTACTGACATCAGGTTAGGGATGTATACATCAGAAATTTCAATAATTAGCTCACTGGGAGGATCCTACTAAACTGTTCGGATTCTTTCTAAAATTTGGGCCAGGATTAAGGCATATTGAAAATGATTGCTAAATTTAATCAAGGACAAAGTCTGTGTAAATATCTTCCTAATGTTGAAACATTTCATTATATAGTTAAAGAGAATCACAATTGTTAATATAGAACTAAACTTATCAGAAATGTCTTTAAATATTGAGAAGTTGTCAAGCTGATAGTAATGATGTTTTTCAGAATCGCAATTTTTACATAGGACTCAGATTCTTTAACAAATATCAAATAGTATTACATGTTTTTCCTTGACATAATAGGCTTACTTTATTGTTTCTTAGGAAATACCTTTGAAGGTCTGAGGATGTAGCTCAGAGGCTCTAACCACATGACTGGCAAGTGCAAGTTCAATCCTGGTTACCACCCCCCCCAATCCTTAAAATGCTTTGTGGTGAATATTCATAATGTGTCTCTTCATTGTTTCATCAAGTAAAACTGGAGTTCCATGAGAGAAGCAGTAGTCAGGCAATTAAAACAACTGTGGAAGAACGTTTTCTTGAAACAGCCATAACAGTCCAGAATATAAATATCAGTGTGGCAAATACATGTTAAAGAGATAATTTCTCAAGGACCAAGATTTAACACCTATGAAGCTGGCATTTTTTTAAAAAGTTGAAAATGTGTTTTGTTCAAGAATACAATAATAGTACAGTTTAGTTCTACTGTTTTGATCTTTGCTAGATACTGCCAGTGTTAACTGCAATCACTTTCATATCAATTGCTACAAGAGTCTACCACTGAAGAGGGCAACTCACCTAACGAGGAAATTAGTTTTGACAAAACGGATCCTCTAGAAGGGTCTCAGTGACTCAGAAAGTGTTAAGACCACATGAGAGTGTATTTTTAGAATATCAAGATAAAGAATGCAGTACTACTTAATCATGCTAATCTTTACCTAAACGTATTTACCAGGGGATGGCCGAGGTTCAGATTTTACTGTCTTAAATTCATTGAGTTTTTTAAAAAAAGTGCATGCTTATGTCTGTGTACTTAAGAAGTATGTGTGCATGGAAAGACCGAAAGCAAAGGATGGACAATGGCCAGAAAGTGAAGCCAAAGGTGAGGGAGAGAAAAAGAAAATGAGAGAGATATATAAACAGAGTTAATGATGTATCAAGTGGCACCTAATTGGGAAAGTACCAAACAAGGAAGTATTATTTTTGGATCCGTCCCAGTATCTAAATATACGTTGAATACTAGCAGCTAAGTGCTTTGAGCCTCACTACTATGTCTTCTATTGATAGCAGAGTTCTGGACAAAGTTGAGTTTTCTTTAGTTTATACTAGACATTGCTATTCACCTTTAACAGCCCATTCCTAAATTCAGAAGTTTAAAATGATCATACTCTATATCAGTACTCCTAGTTTAAGAATTTATTCTAAGAAATTATTCAAAATCATTTCCTAGATTTATGTATGAGGAAAAATTATTTCAGTGCAACTCATAATCACATCAGTTTCAAAATAATCTGTGCTGTCCAAAGTAGTAAAATTTAGTTAATTTATAGTAAATGATATGAGATTTTAAAATATTTACAAAGATACTAAAATTCTCCTAATGTATATAACATGGCAAAATATAGGATATAAAAATATTTAAGAAAATAATTGTGCTGAAAATATATGTGTGGAAATTAGAAAAAATATGCACAATTTAATACTTTGTACCTGAAAGATGATTTGTCTTTTATATTATCTTTAATATTTTTATTATAAATATTTGATACATTAACATTAGAAAAAGTGATATTGGAAAATACTTGAGGGAAATACTAAACAGAATGATGGTCTACTAGCCATTGTGATTGAGAGATCAAAAGCAATTCAGCAGATATTAAATATTTAACATGGCAGCCTCATTTTCATTGACTTCTTTCTCTCATCCATGGCAGGTTTAAATATTAAGTTTTTTTCCTTTCCACCAGAATGCGTTGTAGTGGAGCTAATTTAAACAATGTTTTTTTTCACTTTTTTATTTATTAGGTTTATTGGCATTATTACACTAAAGTATATTGGCATATGTTACTTTCAGGCATATGTTACAGTCACATTTATGGTTTGGAATTTCTACCTCTACATCAGGAACTCTTACAGAAAAAATGTAAGCATCAGTATTTTATTTGAAAGTGTGAGTGTGTCTTTCTCAACTCCTGTATAAGGCAGCTTCTCTTTCCATTTATGCACCTGTGTAATCCAACTGGAAGTTGTAGCTGCATTGTAGGCCAGAAGTTCTGGATCCCATGGCGGAGACTTCTTCCAAGGCCTGTTTGATGTGTAGTCTGAGTTTCTGGTGGGTAATAGGATGAATCGAACAGGGCTGGCACAGAGACAGAAGGAACAGGCATCTGTGCTGAGTGATTATGGTCTCTGTGCTGTACTGATACTTCCACATGCTGGCTATGCAGCTGTTTTTCATCCATCCCCTTCAAAGAGCCAGAAAGACACCTGATTCTGCTAATAACTGAAAAGAGCTCAGTAGTTTTCCTCTTTGACCTAAAAATCCAAGATATAGATTTCTGTCCTTCCATCTGTGCCTTGCCTACTTCTCTGGGAGCGGTCCATGTTCTTTTTTGGCCTTTGCCCGCTCCCTTTATCACCTTTTACCCTGCTGGACCTGGTTTCTTAATTCTGCTGCCATCTTTTATAGATGTACGGAATGCTCTATACTTGCAGTTGCTCCATAAAATAATTTGTTGTGGACCTACACATCCTTCACAGTAGACTGTAAAGCAAAGCTTTCTCTTGCTAAGATTAATCACCTCTTCTAGAATACATCCCTGAAGTATAGGGAGGGAAATTAGTGCAGCACAGTCCTTCGGGTGAACTGAAGTGCCGTGCCACTTAAAACAGGACCGCGGCTTCACTCATCCTCTGCCATTTGAATAAACTGTGATTAATGTTAATTTGAGGTGAATAACCATGATGTCTTATTAATTTTCAGTTATGCATGTTTCTTCACAAATATTGATGGTTAGTTTTCTACACTTGATCTTAGCCAAAAGGCCAAGAAGCGATGTTGGCTAGTTTTCTAAGAACAGCCTTTGTGAGGAAATTTAGAGTTGAATAATTAAAACACATGTAGATAATTATATATAAATTGAGGAACCAAATTTGGAAAAAATCTATAATATATATTTATATATATATATTCACATTCTCAGCAAATAATAAAGACATGTATAAGAGAGAGCAGTACTATTTGAAATTAGCAATGATAGATACTGTGCTATTAGGTTATATTTCTTTATACTTATACTAAAAGTAAAATCTTTGAAGATTCTTCTGTTGTAAGTGTTCAAGACATTGTATGCCATATGTTGTTAAGAACTTTTATTCACTGGGAATATAAACCAGACTATTTTCCAACAATTTCCTCCTGATTGGAACATATGAACACATTGGGAAGTGCTATGAGAAAGGCTTCCACACTTTCTGTACAAAAAGGGCTAATCTGAAAGAAGGTAAGGATTCTTTGAAATAGTGATTCATGTTATGAGGCATTTCACTTGAGATCTTTTGCACATAATATATACATGATCTCTTCACAAAGTTTTATTTGCCTGTATCTTTTTTATGGCTTAAACAACATTCTACTTCATAGTATAGCCAGTGACCTTTTATTTATTTCTTATTCTATTCACTAGATTGTAGGGGTTTGAAGGTTAAAACTGAGGCTGAGTCACTGGCCTCAGGTCTGTGTCCCACATGCCTCTTGCAGTAATAATGGTGTTTTAATGATGAAGCAAACATGTATATGCTCATTGAGGGATATACACTCTGTAGGTATGTGTAATTTTATTTGCAAGCATTTTATAAACATTTAATTGGGCATAGCCTACTACAATCCTCCATATCTCTCAAAATACATGGGGGCACTGAAATCCACATAACAGTCAGTGTAGGAAAGCAAATATATATGGTCATTGTCACGTCCACATCTATACTAGTGTGGTAATTTGTCTGAATTATAAAGTCAGATCCTTGCACTGAGAAGATGGAATCTCTCTTCCAGTGTGTTCACACTATGACAGTGGATAGCCTCAAGGTCAAATTGCAACTACACGGTTATTTGGCTGATCACGTGCAGGGAGTGGCCTACCCAATCATATACATGTGTGCCTGATTATTACTCACTGATCTGTAAAGTACAGATTATATCAGGTAGCCAAGACCATAATACTTTCTCATCAGGTGTTGCACTATCCTTGACTAGTGGTACCTTGTGAACACTGTTAAGCTATATGAACCACTCGTAAATTAAGATACAGTTTTAAGGCAGTTGCAAAGTGTAAATAATTCCATGTAGGTTAGACTGTTAAATCACATTAGGGAAGGTCTCAGCAGAATCCTGTCATATAAGTTTATAGGTGCTTTATGGTTCTTATTAATCCCTAAACTCTAAGTTATTCAAAATAGTATATATAGTACCTAGTAATCTGAAGCTCAAAGACAGCCTGGGGCCTTGCTATGGGCATCAAGTGTTATTAGAGAAGCTCTCCCTTTAATTCTTCATATTTATATTCCTCACTGCAGTACAGAGATGACTCCACATACATCAAGTAAGAAGTATGTAAGCTTGAAAGCAATAAATAACAACTGGCATGACAATATGATTTAGCAGGGAGATAGCTTTTTTATTATGAAGGTAACAAAATCATATGAAACTTATGTAGTACAAGCTCCACTAATGTGATCTTTATCTCTCTCCGTAAGACTTTAACTTTTTATGAACGTTTTCCTAAACTGTCAACTTTTGGTCCATACTTTTATTGATTGTGGGTCCCTAGAAAGATCATCAGAAAACTGTGCTGATAAAGAACAACTGATTTAACTGGAATGCCTGCAATAGAAATGCAACTCTTTTTACAGAATCTAAAGGACATCTTAAAGAAGTGAGGTCAAAGAAACCTATTTTTATGGTTTTGAAATACAGGTTCAAGAAGTTCCAGGCAGGTCTTTCAAGAAATAGAAATGACTGGGATTGGGTCAAGTCTGTGTCATAATAACTGGAGTTTCAGAACAATAAGGTGGCCTTAATGAATGAGTTTCAGTAAACTGGTATAATAATGAATGGTCTTTTCCAAATATTAAATTTGTTATTCTAAGAAAGGAGCTCTTTGTGTGAGTAATCTGCTAGCTAGGATCATTGAATGACAGTGATTGCCTGAAGTAGTGAAGTTTTTGTTTATTTGAAGTCTTATCTACCAGGGCAAGAATTCCATGAACCGGCAGTCACGTCATACTGATACTAGAAATTAGTTCTGTCTTCTGCCATGTTTTAGCCTAACATATGGGTTCTCACTCATGTACTGTAAGACTCCAGTAGCTTTACCCCAATGGTTTCCTTATCATTTCAGATTTTAATTGCTTTGTCTTGAGGTGAATGATGACCAGGTTGGAACCAGTAATTGTCTTTTCCCTTTCAGTAGTTCACATACCTAAAACACTGTGGGATATGCTATATTCACTGTTATTTGTGGAGTGAGGAAATCTTTAGTGGAAATTCTTCAGGAAAAACTAGGTCGACACTATCCATTTTGTATCCTATCAAAAGATAGTTGAAAATAGTTATCCTAGACTTGGAACACACTTCTACTATTTATGTTTTTAGAGCTCAGTTTTTCCCTGTTTAAAAATGAAAATATGTATAATTATTACCATTCTGTGTGGTACGCAAAAATTCTAATTTATTGGTGAATATTTATAATAAGACAAGAAATGTGCTGACCACTAACATAGGTGATCTTCTTCATTCCTCACAGTAATTCTTTTGGGTGTTCCAATATAAATTTTAAATGATGAGGAAATTCAAACTCATAGAAATTAAATATTTTGTCCAGATTCACAAAGCCAGAAACTGTCTTCTGATGAGAAGTGCAAAAATACTTTGATCATTCTAGTAGATGTTTTACTATGTAGAAGATGTTTTACATGACTTTATAACTCAAGAAATAGAACTATGCATTTACATTGGTAAGAACCTTCTTTGTACCATGTTCAACAACTGCCTTCTCATTAAAAACCTCCCATAAATAAGACCATAAGAGGTAGGCTTGAAAGATGACAAGAGTTACAAGTTTGGAGACGTTATTCTGAATGACACTCTCTCTGCCTTGAAATTTTAACCTCAGATCTTCGATTTGCTCTTTGTATATGAACAAAATACATTGATATTCTCTTTGTTTCTACATATCACAATTTTTAAGAAATCACATGTTTAAATAAATATCCTTCTTTCTCATGCTCATCAAAGTTACTCTGCCTTTGTATTTAAGCATTCCTAGGTTATCCTAGTATTCTTCACATGTCCTCACTGGTTTGGTACACATTGCTGTCAGCGTGAGACCTTTCTTTGGGTGTGTTTTAAATTCTCAAAAGTATTCTCTAAAGTACTTCCAAGTTGGCAAAAACACCACAGATGCAGTTTGACTGGTGTGAAGCAGTAATGATATAATTACATGGTAAATTTTGTTTCTCTTCATTCATTTATGCTTTCCACTTAATTTTGGCAAATAGTTATGCTACAGGAGGTTGACTTTATTATGCCTAAGTTCTGATTTTTGCTTCTGAAGTGTGTTATCTTCTGATACTTTCTACACTCTCCAGAGTTAATTTCTATTCTCTGGAATAAGTGTAAAACCAGTTCCTACTTAGAAAGGGTCAGAATTTAACCATCATGATTTTTGTAGCAATACATATATGAATTAACCCTTGCTTTGCTACTTACTATGTTTATGATATTTAGAGAATTATTTAAATTTCTTGAGCTGCCTTACATATAAAATGGGGATTCTAATCCTATCTCAACCCAAAGTATATATACAGAGTTAAATAAAATATAGACAATACAAAGCACAAAGCTGGATCTTTGCTGAAGGGAAGGAGGGCAAGAGATGGAAAGAGGGAGAAGGGAGGGCAGGGCCGGGGGACATAAAAAGAGCTAAGATGTGTTATGTAACTATCAGCTTCCCTTGATGAATGTAATTGTTGTATATTGCAATCATGTACTGCACTAATAAAAATAAACATCTTAAAAAGTAGATAAAATTTCTCTCCCTGCTTGACATATAATAAGAAGTAACAAAAATGATGGAAGTTGCTTTTTGCTTAATCAAAGTAAGCGAGCATTTCAACACCTTTGTTCCAGTGTGTGGGGATCACATTATATTGGCACATATAATGCAACACATTTTTTTTTCAATTGAATTCTTTATTGGTGCATTTTACATACAGCTGACAATCACACTCAACATTGGGGAATTTGTACCAGTAGATGACATGAGTTAATTCTCATGTTTACCCCATCCCAGCCCACTCACAACCCCCCCCCCCACTACTTACATGTGCTTTCTTTTTCTTTTCAAATCACATTTATTCTTTTCCTTCATTACATATTTTTAGGACAATCACCATAGGCCTACATACTTATAAAATCCTGCATTTCTACTAATTATGAAAATGAAGGAGTGATACTTTCCTTTATCCTCAAGACTTTGACACAGAATTACAAAACAAAGTTCCTGATACCTCTGAATGTTTACACTCATCTATACATGTAGCTTAGTTATTAAATTTTATATTTTTCAAACTATTTTCTCAGTTATCTTATACTTTGATCACATAAAGTTATTGAGAGAGTAATGCAATTTAATTGTTAATTTCTAAATTGAGGTTACTGCTATCTCTCTCTTGGACTGTAGAAATGATTTTTAAAAATTTATGTTTCGCTGGCTCTCGCTTGACCCAGTTTAGAATGAAAAAGGCAATACTTTTCTTACTCGGTTGCTTATGAGGAAAAATAAGATTTTTTATATGGCATGGGACATTCCTAACTGATGAGTTGTAAGAAACATATTTGCTTTTTCCCACTAGTTACCTGGTGGCAGGAATGTGTGTCACCCTTCTATGCTTATGGTAAGCTCTAATATATAGGTGTAACCTGTTAGCTTCAAGTTTGCTGATTGATTTCACATCTATGCAGATATCAGATATCAACAGACTACTTTGTTATGGAAGTAGAAGGAGGAGGACAGAAAGATAACTTTATTTCTACCTTCCCCTCCCTCTGCATTACAGTTAACAACTGCTATCAAAAAATGTCATTTGGGCCGGAGGGTTAGCTCAGTGGTTCCGGCGCCTGCCTCGCAAGCGTAAGGACCTGAGTTCAATCCCCGGTTACCACATATAATGCTGGGCGTGGTGGCTCACGCCTGTAATCCCAGCACTCGGGAGGCAGAGACGGGAGGATTGCTGAGTTCGCAGCGGCTTGCCTGGGCACCATAGTGAGCTCAGGGCCAGCCTGAA